>CAUYRH010143914.1:0-26095 GCA_963574655.1 Perodicticus potto
GTGATTAAGAAAATGCTATGAGGGCTATCTCTCACAGTATGATCAAAATGTTTCTGATTGTATATGAAGCACATTCTGCCCTATGATTGCACCAATGTACACAATTATGATTTAATAAAATTATTAAAAAAAAAAAAAGAATCTCAAGACAAGATCATTCTGGATAAGGGGGAGGGAGGCCCTGAATCCAACAATACTTATGTGTCTTTCTAAGCGATGAAAAGAAGAATACACAAGGATACAGAGAAAAGAAACCCAGGTAAAGACAGACTCAGAAGCTGAAGTTATAGAACCCCAAATCAAGGATTGCCACAGACACAAGAAGCTGGAAGAGAGACAGGAAGAGGATTCGCCCTCTGAGCCTCCCGGGAACCAACCCTGATGACATAGTTTTACTCTTCTAACCTTTAAAATTATGAGAGAATAAATTTCTTTTACTAGATCTCATTCGAAGGGAATATTTCTGTTGTAGCTTATTAGCCACCAAATTTGTGGGCAATTTGTTAAAGTAGCTGTAGGTAACTAACACAGTCATAAAAAAGAAAGAAAAGCTGAGGCATTTAACCTTGAATTAAACCAGAAGAAAAGGACGTTAATGATATACAAAAGTTGGATAAGAGTTGTAGATTAGGTGACAATATTTACCTAATTGCATAGTTTTTTAAACTGGGTGAAGGCTATGTGGTAATTTTTTGGATAATTTCTGCAAACATTTTCTAAGTCTGAACTCATTTTAAAGCAAATAGAGTTGTCCCTTGATATCCATGGAGAATTATTTCCAGGACCTCCCAGAGATACAAAAAACTTGATGCTCAAGCCCCTGACATATATGTCATAGTATTAATACTTACATGTAACATATACACATCCTTCTATATTCTTCCAATCATCTCTAGACTACTCACAATAGCTAATATAATGCAAATGCCATGTAAACAGTTGTTACTTTGGGTTATGGAAAGGATGACAAGAAAAAAATCTGTGTATATTAGCATACTTGCGATCTTTAAAAATAATTTCAATCTGTGGTTAGATGAACTCAGATACAGAATCTACAGATGTAAGTGTAGAATATAAATGTCTTAACACAAATGCCATGAAGACTACGCTAAAAAACAAAGAACCTACAGATGTGGAAGGCCAACTATAATTTTAAAATTAAAAAAGACAAGGCCAGGCGCAGTGGCTCATGCCTGTAATCCCAGGACTCCGGGAAGCAGAGGCTGGTGGATTGCCTGAGCTCACGAGTTTGAGACCAGCCCCGGCTCTAAAAGTAACTGGGCATCGTGGCAGCCGCCTATAGTCGCAGCTCCTTGAGAGGCTGAGGCAAGAGAATTGCTTGAGCCCAAGAGTTGGAGGTTGCTGTGAGCTGGGACACCATGGCACTCTAAACAGGGGGACAAAGTGAGACTCTGTCTTAAAAAAAAAATTAAAAAGACAATTTAAATTTACGTGTTCTTGGATAGCACATTGCCCCCCCCAAAAAAAAAAATCTGTGTGCTTCCCGTTGCTCACGTGCACGTCGAGAATAGTCACAATGTCTACCTCATGGGATTGCTTTTGAGGACAACTTGGATGATTTCTATGAGGCACGTAGCACAGTGCATGACAGATAGGAAATGTTCATAAACGTTTACTGCTTTTATTATATTACTTAGTGAGTACACCAGCCCTATACCGAGCCCAGAGAATTAAGGAGAAAATGCAGCAGGCTGTTATGATGAATGCTCATGTACTGAAGACAACCATGAAACCGAGCAGAAGGGATGAGGTGGTGAACAAAGACAGGATGATGGGAAAAGTAAGTGGCCCGTGGTTTGTTTTCCAGAAGACTGAAGGGGACAACTGGGAACTTACTCGTGAAAAAGAAAGAACATCTGGATCACACTTGAGGTGCACCTTGGAAGAGTCAGGTGAAACCTACTAAATGCAGAACACAAACGTTTTCACACAATAAATGAGAAAATCCCATGAAGGTTATGCCGAACAGGTGGATGAAAGTATTTCAGATTGTATATGAAGCCCGCACACTACCCCATGAATGAACTAATGTATACAGCTATGATTCAATTTTAAAAAAAAAAGAACATTTGGGAAGGAGAGCAGCTCAGGGAAAAGTTGTGGAGCACACTTGTTAATTGGCTAAGAGTTGGGGACACCCCTGCAAACATGCCCTCTGTGATCACGGGTTCTCAGGCGAAAGCATTATAATGCGCTTTCAGATTTACACTGTGGGAGCTTCTGCAGAAAGTTTGAGGTCGGCAAATATGACTGTGGAGGGTCTATAATGTGCATTCTTCTAGCCTCTCCTCCCACATGGGCTCTTCCTGTATCTTTTCACATCTTTCTGCATGTGGATCAGAAAGACATTTTCATCTCTAAGAATGAAAACGGATGAAATGTTTGCTGGGACCATCGCTGAAACCAAACAATGTGGCCAAGATGAAAGCCCTGCATCCCTTTTATCTCTCTGCCAACTTCATCCAGAGACCGTCTAGATGAAGTCTCTTTCAAGCGACTTTGGGCTCTGTGGGTGCCGAGTACATTACCCTATTCCCTGCCAGCTCTGCAGAGGGCCGGCACTGTGCCTACTGTCAACCGTGCAGTTTGCCAGCAAAATCTCCAAGCTGGGAAAATGCACACACAGCAGAAGATCTGCTGCCCAGCTCGGACGTCAGGCACGGAACGGATGCACAATTATAATTCTAGTCAAGGCCACTCAGCTCTATTGGAAGTCTCTGTGAGGGTGACTGGCACACTCTGCAGCCACATTTTGGGGTCTCTCCAAATGACAAAACCACCAGGAGGTACCTAAGGGTGTTCTATGGCCTTCCCTTCTTGGCAATCAGGGAAATGGAGAGGACTTCCCTTATCCCAAACCCAGACGGATTTCATTCCATTCCAGGCTTCCCTGGGTTTCTTCTACAAGAAACAGGAGACTCCTCTCTGCTGCCATTTCCCCAAGGAGGGCACACACAATTAGCAACCTTGAAAAAATAGACATTTCTAAGATCCACGGAAGGATCATAGATGGAATTATTTATTAGCCGAAGCTGGAATGGGGTACCAGGGGGCATGTGTTCCCACAAATGCTGCCTTCTCCTGCGAGCGTGCCACTTGACTCAGGAACCCACCGAGAGAACCGGCTGAAAAAAATTAACCTCCAGCTCCCCAGCTTCCCACCACACTCCTACTAAGAGAAGAGATGACAGCTTAGACAGAGAGGAAACGATTTCAAATGCTGCTCAGCTGCTTTAAGGATCTTTTTACTCATTTGCTTATTTTTTATCAAGTAACTGGCTAGCCTGCAGTTGATGGGCACATTGTATTTGCCATCTTGGAGTGTGATTTCTCAATCAATACTCATCTTCCCTATATCCAAAAGGCAGAAACACCTTCAGGCAAGAGTTGTTCATTTACGAGGGTTATTCATTTACAAGAAGAAATTGCTTCACTAACATCTGGGTAATCCACCAGCCCAACACTGGGACACGTGAGTCACACCAGACATTTGTTTTTCTCGTGCTTTACTTTGGGGGAGGATAGGTTGGTATTTGTCTATATAAACCTCACAGGCTTCCTTAATATCTAAGTTAAAAAAATGATAACGTATAATGATATTCTTACGCAATTAGTGTGCCAGAAAAACACACATGTAGTAAATCAACAATAACTCATTGAGTGGTTACAATATGCTAGGCATCATGTTAAGTGCTTTGCAAACCTCATCTCATTTAAACCTACAACCACCCTATAAAAAGGCATTCTATTATTCCCAGATGACAGATAAGGCAACTGGAGTCCAAAGATCATGATTGCCGAACAACACACCCAGGGTGACACTGAGAATATGCCGAAAAATGCTTACTAGGTTTATATAGGAAAATGAGGAAGGTAAAGAAGAGGTTACTGAATCGTTCTCCAATAATGACTTTTCTCAGTTGAAAGAGACTGCTTGAGCCTCTGATGCTGGGGAGATTTGCTGGTTAGCCTCCTCTCCACCCTCTTCACTTTCTTTCAGAATGGCCTCGGCTTCACTGTATCTGGATGCTAATCTATGTTTTCTTTTGAATGTTCAAACTCTTTTTTTCCCCATGTACAGATTGGGAACTTCAGCCCGAAAGTTTATCACTTTCCACCGGAGGAAATAAACCAGTCTGCATCAGAAAATGTGACAATTATGCTGGCTGTGTGGTCACCTCTTTAAATCGACTTCCTTGTTTTCTTATAAATAAGTGCTGTGCAAATGCTTAGCACTATGTGTATTTATGTATTTGTATATATATCTCACACACATCTATACATACCGTACCCACACATGCACACATATTCACACACACACACACACAGAGCAACCTGATAATAGTAGCTATTTTGAAGGACGAACAGTGTGATTTGGAGAAGAGACGTGGACAGGGAGCTGAAGAGATATTTTAACATTTTATGCTAAACATTAATCTTTCCTTTTATAGCAAATATCCCTATGTTTTAAAACCATTTTTAATAAAGTAAACTAATTCATGGTGATCATAGGTATAAAGAATAAGAATTTGTTGAGAAGGATTTGATTGAATATGTTTCCAATTTTGAGATAGAAAAACCGTCTTCAGGAAGACAATAACCAAAGTGTCCAGTTGCTGAAGAGCTTCTTACCCTGCAGTGGAAGCCGTTGGTGGTCCATGGCCCTTACCTGGGCCAGGGCTCCCAGCCCCAGAGGCTAAGCTTAGTCTGCTAGCTCAGATACTCCCTTCTCCAGAGCATTGCCCTCTGCCCAGCGCGAGCCTCCTGTCTTTCCTGGGAGTTTGCACCTCCACCCCATTGTCTGGAGAGGTGGAGCTGGCCAGTGGGGCAGGTGGCAGCCAATGCTTGGCTGACATTGGGGAGAGGTGCTGAATGCCCAGCCCTCAGCCTCAAGAAGACCAATTCTCTGGAACTCTCCAAGGTATTATCTTGAAGCACAAGTGCACCTTCAACCACATCCTCGCTCCCTTGCACACCTTTTCTGGGTGCACACTCCCCATAGATCATGCTCACAAGAAGCCTTGTATCAGGCACGCTTCCAGGGACCCCAACCTGAGTATTCTCACTGCTCCTTCCCAAACAATGCTGAGGGCCCAAGAGTTTTGTAAGTGAATTCAATGAACCTTCAGTGAACATAGAACTTTAAACATGTGTAAAATGTTCCAAAACACGAAGAAACAGACACACACATGTGAAATCAGTTTCTGAAGCCCTAACACCACTGATACCGACTTTTGACAAAGCTCCAGAAAACAACCAATCAGACATAAATAGTGATGCAAAAAGGCTTAAATAAAATGCAAATGATTACAAAAAAAATTAGCACATGAAAGGAATGGTTCTACAAGCCCAAAGGCAATTTGTAGCCTCCTGGCATAATTTATTATATTTGGTAATCAATGGCCATAAATGATCAAAGGTAATGAAAAGGCACTTGATTAAATCTAATGTCAGTTTGTTAGTTTAAAAAGAGTGGATAATTTCCTAACATTATTTTGCATAGACATATATAATATAGATATGAATGAAAACAGCTAGAGAGTATAAAGGAATACGAGACTTCAGTTCAAAAGCAAAAAAAAAAAAAAAATCATCAAATAAATTGCATAAGAAATACATAGGATCTAAAAATCTGTGTTGTCATGGTCTGAATTTTGTTCCCTAAAATTCATCTTTTGGAGACCTACCCCTCAATATGACTGAATTTAAAAGCTGGATCTTTAAGGAGATAATTATGGTTAAAGGAGGTCATAAGGGTGAGATCTTAATAAATAGGAATGGCATCTTTACAAGAAGAGGAAGAGACATCAGAGATCTTCTCTCGGGCCAGGAAAGAACGTGTAAGAACACAGCAAGAAGGGGACCATCTACAAGCCTGGAAAACAGGCCTGTCCTGGCTCCTTGGTATTGAACTTCCAACCTGTAGAACTCTAAAAAATAAATTTCTACTGCTTAAGCCACCAGTCTGTGTTATTTTCTTATAACAGCCCCAGTAAACTACACCTATAAAATACAGCCGCTAGGATGTAGATCACATTAATAAATGGAAAGATATTTGCCACTCGTGGCTAAGATAACTCAATCTTGCAAAAAAGTCCAATCTCCCTAAATTAATATACGAATGCAACACGATCCTTATAAAATTACAGAAAGTATATTTTGTTGTTGAATTGAAATTTGGGGGGAGGGAAACAAACTAATTAAAAACTCAGGGGGGGAAAGAATGATGCAAAATAACTAGAAAAATTCTAAAAAGATAAAGCAAGTAGGTGGCAGGATTAGCCTTGTAAGCTAAGACATTACATAGTTAGAATAATAAGGTAATGGATGTAAATTGCTTAGCACGATGCCTGACACAGGGATGGAAAGATTAATAAAACCAAAATTGGAAAAAAGACATAAATACAGATGGAGATTTGATTTATGATAAAGTTTGCATTTTGTATCAGTGAGGAAAGAGGTTATCTAAAGGATGGACTGGGGACACCTGAGAACTTTTCTAAAAATAAAATCAGATAAAATCAAATCTCTACATTACTTCATTTGCCAAAAATAATCTCAAGCAAGTCAATAATATAAAACTTTAAGTTTTAGAAGAAACATGGAAGTTTAAAAAAATTACTTCCTAAAAATGATCCTTATAAGGAAGATCTTGCCAATCTTGAAATATAGACTATCTTTCCAAGAAAAAAATTTAAAATACTATTATACATTCAAAATCTTCTTGTTTGCTTTTATTGCAGAAAGACAAATGGCTGACAAAAGTATATAAAATTCATACCTCAAATATTACATATGACTAATTCTCCTACTGTAAAAAAACAATTTAAAAATAAACATCACCCCAATCTTTAAAAGTGAGAAAAATCTTTAGTATGTTGTTTTTAGGGGAGATAATATGACTTTTGAATATATATAAGGATATTCAACCATATTCATAATTTTAAAAATATATAGTGCATCTATCCAGTGGTTGGTGAAGATGGGAAGAAGCAGCCTTTACAAAACCTGTTATGTGTAAGTGAAAATCGGTTCAAACTCTCTGGAGAGAAACTTGGCAATACCTATAAAAACGTGCAATGCACAGAACAATAGCTCCAGCAAATCCTCTACTAATTATCTACTGTATAGACAATATACTTTGCCCAAAACCTTATGTACAAGGACGGATCATTGCAACATTGATTGCAAACAACCTAAACACCTACCTAAGACGACAGGTAAGCAAACAAACAAAAACAATCCATGCAAGGTTGATTTATTTAGTCCTTACAGATAGGACCTAAATAATGAAATAAATAAACCATATGAGATCCGGGAGTTGGTAAATTTTTGTCATGTAAGGCCAGAGAGAAAATATTTTAAGTTTTGTTTGGAATGTAAAGTTTCTCTCTCAGCTATTCAACTCTGCTCTTACATAAACAAATGGGAGTGTCTGTGTTCCAATAAAACTATATTTACAAAAATAGGTGGTGGGCCGGATCTGGCCTTTGGGCTATAGTTCTCCTCCTGGTTTAATGGATTTTTTATGGATAAATGAACAATCCATATTTATTTATGGATATTAGACACGTAAAATTAGACACATAAAAATTTTTTGATAAATTTTGCAGATGATTTGTCTTATATATATAATCTCTATTACATAATGTGTTATATATACATATGTATATGATTAAATAAAGAACTAGTCACTATGCGATTATACTCTATAGCAGTGAAAAAGAATGAGGCAGCCTACATACAAAAAATCTTCTAAGCTATATTAAGCAAAAAATACAAACAGCAGACTCAAGAGAATAGTATAGTCCTGTATGTATTCAACAGTCTATAGGTTTCACACAATGTTTGTAACTGATATAGAAGTTCTCACTGCCTCTCAGAAGAGGATTGAGGGACTGATTTTCTGGAGAAATAAAGAAAAATTCACTTGACTTATATTCTTTTGTGATTTCTTTTATTACAGATATAGTATTTGTTAACTATAAAAATGTATTTTTTTTTTTGAGACAGAGTCTCACTGGGTTGCCCTCGGTAGAGTGCCGTGGCATCCCAGCTCACAGCAACCTCCAACTCCTGGACTTAAGTGATTCTCTTGCCTCAGCCTCCCAAGTAGCTGGGACTACAGGTGCCCACCACAACGCCCGGCTATTTCTTGGTTGCAGTTGTCATTGTTGTTTGGCAGACCTGGGCTGGATTCAAACCCACCAGCTCCAGTGTATGTGGCTGGTGCCTTAGCCACTTGAGCTACAGACACTGAGCCTAAAAATGTATTTTTAAAAGAGAATCAAATTATGGACTGAGGAAACATGGTTTAGTAGCCATAAAACAGTTTGCAAGGTGGGCTGATAGACTTCGGGAAGGGGCATACAGATTATTAAAATGTTAAATATACCTGGAATAGTTGATAAGAACCATTTCTATGAAAGCTCTGAAGTGTTCTTTCCATTTGGGCATCCCAGTCCCTGCACCACCTTAGGGACCACCATGTCCCCAGGACCCCTACACTTCAGCAACTGTAGGTCCCCAGCATTTCTCAAATTCATTGAGCTTCTCTTTAGTCATTGGAGAAACAGAGTCAGAGTCCATACAACTTGGCTTACCTGGCCCTAAATTTGTTGGAGGGGATAACATACCAAAAAGCTCTCTGAGAAATAGAAATCTCCTGGCCAACATAAAATAATTAATATCTTTTACACTACCTCTCACTCATACCTGTTGCAGCAGGAGTAACAGCACTGCCTACTGTGTTGAATAGATGTCAATTTGCTATCCAGACTCCTTTGAGAACAAAATATTTTACATATGCAAATTCATGTATTTACATATTCTCAGGACCCAGTATAATGGCTGATATAAACTCAGTACATATTTGATGAATTAATAAATAGGAAAGGAGTACAGGACTAAACAGAGAGATCTATAAAAAGTAATCTGTGATGTGTAGAGAGGAAGATTCACAACCCCACTTCCCAACTGTCTCCTGAGTAACTCAGCAACTTAAGTTTATAAAGCAGTCCCAGGATAAGAACATGATCTATGCCACTGCTTGAATCTACTGACAGGATTCTCATGCCATATGTATTTTTTTGACAAATATTTATTGAGTGGCTATTAGAATTGTGCTAAGTGCTTAGGATACAATATGATCAAGAGTCACTCCTATCTTAGAACTTGTGATCGAATGGGCAACTCAGACAGTAATGAAACTATCACAGAAATGCCGACTTTTTTAAATGGAGGTAGGTGTCATGAAGGAAATGAACAAGGTTTTGTGATAGCATATGACTAGACTACGGCTGATGGGGCACGTCTAAGGAATTCTCTGGGGAACTGATGCATGAGCGGGGAGCCAATGAAAGAGACATGAAAGCTGAGCAAATTAGAGGAGTAGGTTCAGTCTGTATGTCCACAGGAAGTACATGCAGGGGCCTTGTGGACAGGTAAGCGTAGAGCCTTTAAGGACTGCGGGACGGCGTAGCTGTAGCTTAGGGGAGAGGATGAGTCATAGATTGATTTAGAAAGACTATCAGCTGCCCGCCAAATCCACGTCCTCCTAGTCTGAAGGCACACAACCAGACTACATTTTCCAGCCTCCCTTTCACTAAAGTGTGGTCCTGTGATAGAGTTCCAGCAAATGGGACGTGAGGGCACCTGGCTCCAAAGGAACAGCTGCTCATCCTCCCTGCTCTATGCCCCACGCTCCATGGTCTCTTTCCCATTCAAGATGAGGAGGGGGCCCCAGGGGAAAGAGAAGCCAGAGAATTAAAAGAGCCCAGGTTTCCCAGGAAAACCACCAGCCAAACAATATCTGTCTGGGCTGCTTTGCGAGTGAGAAATAAACCTTCAGTGTGGCTGGATTGGCTAGATATTTTCGTATCTGTTTGTCCCTCCAGCCCGGCCTACCTAAACTATGAGTGATAGATGTAATTTAGATCACGCAGGGTCTTGTGGGTTACATTCAAGATGTTGGGGTTTCTTTTAGAAAATAGGAAGCCATTGAAGTATCTAATGCAAGGTGGGAAGACATAATCAAATGCACCATTTTGAAAAGATGGGTCTGCTTGCTCGGTAGCGAGTTAGAAATTGCTCCAGTTTTCCATTTTACTTTCCTTAACTACCCTTGTGCTGTATTAGATAGCATACTAAAATAATCAGATTCTTCAGAAATATCACGATAAAGAGGGAATGGCAGTAGGTTGAAAATAATGTCAACTGTATGGAGAAAGAAAGGTCAGAGAAAGAAAAAGCATTAAGGCATTTTCTAAAACAAAAAGTTGAAGTCTCGACGGGCAGAGGAGGAGACATAAAGCACAGTTACCAGGACCGGGGGATTTGGAGTCTGGGTACGGCTCTGCCACTCACCAGCTTTATGCTCTTGGCAATGTTACCAAGATTCTGGGGTCTTCAGGTTTCCCCATCTGTGAAATGGCAAAAATAGAGTTTGTGTTGCAGAATTTCCATGAGAACACAATGAGACGCTACAGTCAATTGGGTGGTATAGTTCCCACCATGGAGTTAGTGCTCACCGATGGTGGCTGCAATGAGTATTCAGAGCCTGGTGAGGAAAGAGTAGGTCCAATGCATTTTCTTTTTAATATAAGTAAAAAAAAAAAAAAAAAAAATCATGGGTAGGTAAAAAACAAATGCATGGCAAGTTAAAAAAAAAAAATCAGGAATAAGCTTGATGGTTAGCATGACAGATAAGTAGAAGAAAAGAAGTTCATCCCACCAAGAAAGAAAAAGCCTTTAAGATCTTTCAGCCTCAGGAATATTGACATTTTCAGCCAGATAATATTGTGCTGGAGGGTGAGAAGTAGGCTCCCTGTGGGTTTGGGGATGTTGAACAGTATCCTGGTTTCTACCCAGTCAATGCCAACAGCGTCCCTCTCCTCAGGTGCGACAACCAAGAAAGTCTCCAGACATTGACAAATGCCACCCTCTCACTTGTTTATTCCTTCAGTACACGTTTTTCTGTGGGGCTATGAAAGGAATTCAATGGACCCAATTCTACCATCATGAAACTTGCATTTGAGAAGTGACGTTTTCCACTTCTCCCTGGCTTGCTCTTGATCTCACGGGTACAGTGTCACTAAAATATTTAAAGATAGAAGACAGAGAGAGATTACTTGAGCAAGAAACTATTAGATTTCATTTTTTCTTTTATCTCTTCATTTAAAAATGTTTTTGAAAGACATTTTAAAAACTGTTCTTAAATAAGTATGGAAACATATGTAGTGACATCATTTGCAGTCGGGTTTCACATACCTTTAGTAGATCAGTTCTTTTCTTTTTTTTGTTTTTCCTCTTTGCAAACTTTTAACAGCAGATCAGTTGCCACGATTCTGAGAGGCTGACTTTGAAGTCTGAGAGATACATGTCCAAGTTCTGGTGTCCAGTTAATTCGATGTGACCTTATGTATCTGTCTTTTAAACGTCTGAATTGGTTTTATAGGTTGTGTAAAAAATTACTTGAAACTTAATTACAAATAACCATCCATTTATCATCTCACAATTTTGTAAGTCTGGAAGGAACAAAAGCCTGAGTGGGCTTGGCTAGCTCCCTACTCAGGGTCTCACCAGAATGAAGTCAAAGTGTCAGCCAGACTAGTCTCATCTGGAGAGGTGCTGGTTGTCGGCCGTGAGCTGCTCTAAATTTAGCAGCTTCTAAATTCGTCCTTCTGGCTCTTGCATGTGGCTCTCTCCGTCTTCCAAACAGGAGTACCATAGCTCACTGAGCACTTCTAAAAGATTCTTGAGTATCTTTGACTTCTAGTTCTTCTGCCACCCACTAAAAAACTCTAAATTTTGAAGGGCTCACCTGATATGTCAAACCCATATAATCTCCATATCTTGAGGTCAGGGCTTCACATCTATAAAATCCCTTCCTGCCAGCACTTAGATTATGTTGATTGAAAAACCAGGATATGGGAATCTTGGGGGAGCCACCTCTAGAATTCCTCCTTCCACAAGCCTTCTGGGAATTTCAGAGCAAGGCAGGAGAGGAGGCCCTGTCCTTTCTGGTTCTCTTTTATATCCTTCTTTTCAGATGAGGCTGGGCATCATCTAACTTCAGCTACCTGCAAACCACACAAGGGTGGTGCGTGCTGAGCTAAGTAACAGTGATTTAATCCTGCCATCCATTTGTCCTAGAACCCTGAGAAGACTAACAATGAGAGTGCTGAATTCATAAATGAGTTCATTTGTGATAAAGTTTCATCATCTCTGTGAAATGATTTAATATTTACTTTGTTTCCTCTTATTGGAGTTTTAATTTAGTTGCAACCGATAGAAGCCTCCGCACTCTGCATCCAATTGTGATATCCCAAATGGTGCTGGGAGTTGGATTATAGGCTTCACAAAAGTGAGGGGGGCAGAAATATTTTAATTTTGTTTTTAATTATACAATAACAAAAGCTATTACAAACCAGGAAAGAATACCTTAAAATTAATTATCAGTCAGAATAAGTTCCTCAGAAAGGCCTTTCAAAGCTTAATCAAGATAAAATGAAAAGAACATAAAATTAAATTTTAAAAAAAGTCTACCTAAAAGATGAAATAATTCAGAGAATAACACGAAAAAAAAAAAGCTTACGAAAGAATGAGGGCTCTAAATTAGATGCCCCTCTTGAATCATTGTCAAGGACAGATCCTACCTGGATTATGATTAAAAACCCGTATCAATCTCCCTCCACTAGAAAATGAGAAAGAATGACTGAAGTTCTATTTTATCTTTCAGATATGATTCAATTCCCAATTTTATGACAATTTTCATGCTGTTTTATGAAATACCAGATGAACGAATCAATGCCAACTTAGGAACAGTCAGACATTTGAAGCTTCTCTACCTTCTAGGAAATATCACTAATCTCAAGGATTGAATATAGACGTGGCTGTTCCATAAAGGACAACCCTCAGGATTTTGATAAATTAGCATGTGACTCAAAGATTATTCATTTCTCATGAGCCAAAAAGTAATATCTTAAAATGAGGCTTCCCTCTAAGCTCATCAGCCTGCCCATGTGGCATCATGTGATACAAAAATATCTGTATTATTGGCTTGCTTGTTAGCTCACCTTACCAGTGTACATATTATTTTTTCTCTTAATAGCATTCTACTTTGCAATGGAGAAACTTTCCTCCCTTCTTCCAATCCATCTGGCTTGGGGGAGGGAACAGCGAGCCACCCCCACCCCCACCAGTTTCAGTGATCAAGAAATATACTTGATCCCGGCCAGGAAGGTCAGAGGGCCAGCTTTCCTGGTCTCAACGATTAGTTCAAGGATAGACATGTGAAATCAACTAGGCCAATATGACAGACATCATGAACTCTTGTTGAAACTAGCAGTAAATGAAGGTTCTACCACTGGGTTGTCTAGCTGGTAGGAGGTAACCCCAGATCTTCTTGCCTACTGAGAAAAAGACAACATTGTGGGAATGAAGCCTGTTCAAGAAAAGCACATCCAAGGGATAGAGAAAGAGAAAGTCTTGGCACCATCATTTTAACAACTGGATCCAGCTCTACCTGAGCCCTTTACAGGTGTATCTGTCATCTACACATCAGATAGGCTTGCTTTTTACATTAAAGACAACTTGAGCTAGCTTTTTGCCAGGAAAGCAGGAGAGTTGTGATTAATCACTTTGGAAAGATTGCCACCGCTGCTGTGTACCATCACTCTCCACATCTTTTCTCTGTTGTCATCTCATCTTCCTCCATACAAATCATGCAAATCTCCTCCCCTATGGCTCTGTTCACTTGTGCCCAGCAGTCTGAAATGCCTTCTGAGTTCTTCCTTCCTTTCCTGCTTCATGTTAAGTTCCAACCCCAAGAGGCCATTCCACGCTAACCTCGTCTCAACAGCCTACCACATTCCCTCCCGTTGTTAGGCCAGCTTGTGTTGTTCACGTGACATTTTGTCTGTCTGCAAATTCTGTCCCCAACCACCTTTCAGGATTCTGGAATGAAATGTTTCTCCGTCGTTCTCCACTGTTTTAACACCATGTTCAGCCTCCAGCACCTCTCACTTGAGCTGCTGATAGAGTCTGCTGAGTGTGCTCTCCAAACCCCCACTGCCCTCTTTCAATCAGTTCTTCCCTTTAGCAGACAGGTACCCTGTATTATTTGCTATACTTTGAATACTCTTTAGATTATATCTGAGCTCCTGAAAATGGTCATCAAAGCTCTACAGGTCCTCCTATTCTGTCAGGGCCTCCTGGCCTTCCCGTCCATCTCCTGCCTCCTCTCTCCTCCAATCACACTTGAGATCGCCAACCCCCTACCCCGCATGTTCTCCCATCACTGGACAGTACACCCTGCCCCCTTTCCCTTTGACATCCACCCCACCTCTTTTTTCCTAATTAACTATTACTTATTCTTTAAGCTTCAACACAGTCTTTATTCCCTTCAGAAAAATTTCTATGAACTCATGGACTAATTTACCTGCCCCCTATTAGTATAAGCTCTCCTGATGCCATTACCATTCTTTCACTGCATTTACCAAATTTGGCAGTATATCCGTTAATATGAATATTCATATATATGATTATTTTATTAATGTTTCTCCCCTACTTGACTGTCAGCTCCATGAAATTCAGAACCACGGCTACTTTTTCTTTAGGCACATTAAACAATCTCAACGTGACGAAGGCACTTAACAGAAATGGGCTGAATAAATGAAAGAATCACACCAGTGGGACACCATAGATGCTGCTGAATACTTAGACAGATAGAGCGAAGATGATGGATAGAAGGAGGGATGGATAGAGGGAGCACAGATGATTAAAATCACAGGTGAATGCATTTTTATCTTCCAACTGTCTTTTGCCTTTAGTTGAAAAACAGTAAAAGCAAATAAAACTCTTAAGAAATGATGACAGGCTTGCCTAGAAATCTGAGCTCTTACAGGAGATGCACCAGTCATAGAGACCCAAGCTGAGAGCAAGACAACCTCAAAACAATAGAAGGCTTGGGAACCACAGGGAAGCTCAGAATAGCAGATTACTTTGTCCTGTGAGTGACAGACACCAAACATGTAATTTCGTTACCTGGTGTCCCCATTCTGTAACTGAGCCCCATGTTTGCTCTTGGCCATAATAGCTGCCAGACAAAGAATATTTATATAATCACAGAGGCTTTTCTTGTTGTAGATTTCTAAGGCGAAGGTGTCATATTTTATTAATATGCATTTCATCTGTGTGAAAACCAATGAAGTTTCACAGACTTGATGCCTTAAAAAACAACCACTTTATCATGCCTTGTCTTTGTCCAGATAAGTCAAAGCTACAGGAAAAACTTAAAAGAATACCTATGAAGACAAAACCTATTTTATTCTGATAAGTTACACTTAATGATGAGCTTTTATGTACGTATGAAAACATGCAGAGATGATGAAGATTTGAATATTTCATATAAATGTTCAGTTGCCTGGACAAAATGGAATGTGAGAAGGATGATAAGGAAGATAATTCAGCAGTAAAGGACCTGGTCTCTGATGCACACTTTCTGAGAGCTCGTGTATGTCACCAGCTTGGAGTTGGCACCATGGCCCTAGAAGTCAAGTTTCTCCACGTGAGCAACAAAGAGGCCAAGGCTTAGAGAGATCCTGGACCTTCAATAAGCAAGTGGCAGAAAGAGAATTTGAACCCACTTCTGTCTCACCAAGTAAACCTCCAACCATTTTGCCTGCCATTTTGCCAGAGTCCCTAACAGATTCTCATATGCCCCATCTAGGAGGAATCTAGAGTTTTATAAAGTTTCCATAAAAATATTCCCTAAATATTACTTATGGCACAAACTGCTCTTTCCCTGATGATGTGACCCCGAATCCAGGTTAAATCAGTACAGTGAGCCATCCTCCTGTAAACTGTGGGGATCCCTTCCTCACAATGGGGAAAGTTCAGCTCTATTACATAAGCATACTCATTCTATTATTTGTTAGAACTATGCTAACCAGTTACTGGAGATAGAGTCATGGATGGGACACACGCATGTACCTCCTGCCTTTGAGGGTCTTGTAAATTCAGAAGTTTGCATTCCTAATGCAACTGAAAGATTAACTTGAACCTTAGTAGAATATCTTGTTTTCCTTTGTGTAGTATTAATATGAAAGGATTTCATAGAGCTCATAATTTAAAGGGCAGGCAGTGTCAGGAAGTCTTAGGAGCCACTCGGGAGACGGTAGCCCTAGCCCGAAAGGTTCTAAGGACCACACAACTTTCCCCAACAACGTGAAGGCCTGTTTGCCCTTTCCAGAAGAAGTTACCCTGCATGTCAAAGCTTCCAGACCTCAAAACCATATCATCAGACACTGCAGAACCCTCCCCACCCTAAACTTACAGTGATTCCCGCCTGGAGTGTACATCTGAATCAACCAGGCACAGTGTTGAACCTAAAGATTTCTGTGCCCATTCCCATTAGATCTGGAGGAAATGTTCAAACCTTTATTTTTAGCAAATATCACCAATGGACTACATTCAGAAATGAAAAATACACTGCTAGAAGCTGACTATTACACACCATCTTAATATTTTTGTTCATTAAAAAAAAAAAAGCAAATGCCTCATGCTGGATTTCCTAGTTTTCATCTTTTACTCGCACATTTGTTTAATCACTGATTCATTAAATGGGTTTATAATACACTTGGGGGGACTGTATGGTTCCATGGAAAGCTCTGCTCTCCAACAAGCTGGGGTGCACCACTTAAAATCACATGACTTAGGACAAGATCCATATCTTCTGGGTCTTTGTTTCAAGGGGTAGTTATTGCGTATTCAATGAAACAAAATTTATAAAATTCCTAGGACTCAGGAGACGTCCAGTGATTCAGAGATCTGGTAGTTTGTGGAGAGCTCACCAGGTCTCAGGCACTGGTTGGCACGGGAAAAACAGAAACAAACATGATCTCATTGAATTAGAAGAGTCTCATAAGTCTATGGTGTGGATCCTTTGGTTATAACCCACATAAACCCAGTCTGGCTGACTTAAGCAAGACAGAGCTGAATGAAAGGAACAGCTAAACCAACGGACCTCAAGCAGGATGGATACCAAGGAATCCCCAGGAATTGAGGACCAGGGACCCACACTCAGTCATTTTTGGGGATGCCAGTGTTGGGAGCTATGGTCACAATGAATCAAACTCAACTATTCCCTCTATACCTTTCTTCTAGCTACTTAAGATTCAAATTCGAGAAAGAAACTTATTGGCTGAGTTTGGATTACATGCTGGTCACATCTCAAGTGACAGCACCTACGTCAGCCCAAGATGCCAGAGGAGAGTCCACAAAAGACAATGGATGCATCATACCCAGAAAATGAGTTCTAGATGCCAGGCAGAAAGTCAGGGACACTTGGGGAAGGCAGCCTGTCATTACTTAGGCATGAATTTTTTCCTTTACCCAGGGAATTATTTTCTTCCAGATATCTACATGCAAAAAGAAAGTATATTACTTCACCAAAGAATGACAAATCAACATATTAAAAGATGTTCAATGCCATGTATCATTAAGAAATTATAGATTACTTTCTACTTTCTGGACTATAGGGGATATGGGAGGAGGCAGGGTATTCGGGGGGACCTCACCTAATGTGCATGATGCAATGGTACATTTCAAAACTATTAAGAGATAAATATAATTGTGATGGATGTGTTACTTAGCATTTTACATTGTATATCAAAGCAGTACCCTGAACCCACAAAAACATCAATGTACAAAGTTATGATTTAATAAAAAAAAACATTTAAAAAAAGAGATAAAGGGGACTTGGTCCCTGATTATGTAGATAGCCATACAAATCCTAAAAAAAACAAAGGAAGAAAAGAAATTAGAGATGAAAACAACAGCAAGATATCATATTTGTTACAATGGCTTTAATCCAGAACACTGACAACAGCAAATGCTGATAAAAATATGCAGCAAAAGCAAAAGGAATTCTTATTTATCACGGATGTGAATACAAAATGGTGCCGGCACGCTGGGCGACGGCTCTACGGTATTTTATAAAACTAAATATACTCTCACCACATGATCCAGCAATTGTGCTCCTTGGTTTTTGCCCAAATGAGTTTAAAAACATGTCCACATAAAAACCTGTACCCAAACTCTTACTGCAGCTTTATTCATAATTGCCCAAACTTGGAAGCAGTCAAGATGTTCTTCACTAGGTGCACGGAGAAACAAACTGTGGTCTAGGCATGGAACAGAATATTGTTTAGTTATAAAAACAAGTGAGCTATCCAGTCACAAAAAAGATGTGGAGGAAACTTAAATGCACGCTGCTAAGGGACAGGAGGGTCTGAGAAGGCTGCAGGATGCAGGATTTTAACTCGAACACATTCCAGGAAAGGCAAAATTATACAGCAGTAAAAGGATCCATGATTTCCAAAGGCTCAGGAGGGGGAGAGGGATGACTGTCAGGGTGGTAAAGCCATTCTGTACCGTACTGCAATGGGGGACACATCTCATCTGTAAAGCTGTCAAAACCCATAGAGCTGCATAACACAGAGTGAACCCTCATGAAGGTGAACTTTAGTTAATAATGATGTATCAATATTGTTTCAACAGTGTGACAAACGTACCACCCAGGCAAGATGCTGATAATGGAGGAAAGAAGATAAGAATCTTCTGTGCTTTCTGCTCAATTTTTCTGCAAATGTAAAACTGCTTTAAAAAAAAATAAGTCTAGTAATTGAAAATAAGTAGTGTAATACTTGAAAATAGTCTGGTCCACCAGACTATATGCCATATACAAGAAAATGTGCTTCCCTGGTTAGCTCCATGACCTCACAGAGTCTGGCTCATAGCAGGTAGTCAATGACTGAATAAGGGGCCCAGCACGCTGGGAGGCCAAGACAGGTGGATTGCTTGAGCTCAGGAATTTGAGACCAGCCTAAGCAAAAGTGAGACCCCATCGCTAAAAAATGGCCAGGCATTGTGGTAGGCGCCTGTAGTCCCAGCTACTTGGGAGGGTGAGGCAAGAGGATTGCTTGAGCCCAAGAATTTGAGGTTGCTGTGAGCTGTGACATTAAAGCAGTCTACACAGGGTGACAAAGCGAGATTCTATCTCAAAAAAAGATATGTAAAATAAATGAATGGTAGGTCAATCAAGAAATAAATAAGTCTTTGTTGTATAATAATATTTGATCACCTGGATATATATCTAATAGAGGAACTACAGGATCAAATGGTAGTTCAACTTTAAGTCCCTTGAGTATTCTCCAAACTTCTTTCCAAAAAGGACATATTAGCTTGAATTCCTACCAGCAGTGTAGAGGTGTTCCCTTCTGTACACATCCACGCCAACATCTGTAGTTTTGGGATTTTGTGATGTGAGCTATTCTTACTGGCGTTAGATGATATCTCAAAGTAAACAAGTCCCTGAATCTATTCATTTGACATTATTGACAGGATCATTCTCAAAGCTATAAATCCTCAACCTACTAAAAAGTAATATCCAAGAATAACTTACAAAATTGCACAATAGAGAAACAGATACTTACCAAAACATGAAAAAAGGTTACCTCAGAAACAAAGTATGTGGAGCAAATGTAAGAGTTTTAAATTTTTTTTAAAAAATGTGGACCAATAAATCCATATCACCTAATTCTATTCAATTGGAATTAGGTAAGTTGTATAGGAAATTCAAAATACATACAAGTTATTTCCTGAAATTCCTTCCTTCTTCGGCACACTTCATAACTATATATAAAACTCAGGATGATTCAATAAGGACATTATACAAACTTTGCAAAGGAGTGAAGAGCTATTTTCCAACACGTTAACTTGCTGTAGAGACAAAAGTCTTTATTCTTCGTCTTGAGCACTTACCCTTCAGCGTCACAGGGACGCAAAGCTGACACAGACCAAGCCCTCCTTACAAACAGCACACACTGGAGGGGAGAAAGACTGGCAGTGAACAAGCGAAAAATAAACAAGCAAGGCCTAAGTTCTGGGTGTGACGAGCTCCATCAAGGGATAAGTCAGTCTGTGATTATTACACGATGGGGGTGCTTGACTTGGAGAGTAAGTGGCACTGAAGGTTTCTCTGGGGACGTGCACTCTGGTTTGAATGTGTTCCCTCCAAAATTCACACATCAGAAACTTAATCTCCTTGCAACAGTGTTGGGAGATGGGGCCCAATGGGAGGTATTTAGTTCCAAGGGTTCTCCTCCTATTATGCCACCACCAAGGAGGCATATGAGTGCAAACCCCTCTCTCTTGTTTTTTGGCTTCCACCCTGTGAGGACATGTAAGAAGCTCCACATCCGGTGCAGGTGCCTTGATCTTGGACTTTGCAGCCTTCAGAACTGATTGACAGACAGGAGGGAAAGTGTTCCACTTCCCCACTTGGACAGAGAGAACTCTTTTTGAATAGATGCACTTCATCTTGGAATCTCTGCACCTCAGGATCTTAGAAAGTTATCACTAAACAATCTTTACCTGTTATAGAACATTCTCCATTCCTGAAAATTAGTGTTGCCCAAATAGAGGGTGCAAGAAAGGGAATCGCATGTATTGAACACTCACTGGAGGTCAGGCATTCGACTGGCCATGTTCTGTGTACTTATTGGGAGGTGAGACCAAATACAGGATCCCTGAAAACAGCTTCCAACTCGGCAATGTTCAGCAAGAAAATAACATTTTTACAGCAAGTCAATCTCTTCAAGTGTGGCCTATGCAATGTCATACCATGAAGCCACAGAAGATACGGCAAAACCTGTATATCCATAGATGCACGGAAGTTACTATGTGTGGTTGAATGAAAACATGGGCAATACTGAATGAGCTCATTATTCTGTTTAACACATACATTTATATGTACATATACGCACATGCTTACCTACTTCACATGTTAGAAAAGGGTTGGAAAATGTCTATGACAAGGTATGAACAGTGGCTTTCTTTTTTTTTTTTTTTTGCAGTTTTTGGCCAGGGCTGGATTTGAACCCGCCACCTCCAGCATATGGGACTGGCACCCTACTCCTTTGAGCCACAGGAGGCTCAACAGTGGCTTTCTTTAGAGAGGCTCTAAAGAGAGGTGGCTTTCTTTAGAGAGCTCAGCCAACAGTGGCTTTCTTTAGAGAGGCTTATTATTTTTATGTTTTTGCTTGCCTTTTATTTAATAGTCATTCATTGTGTTATCACAAGGGAAAAAGCCACAATGAAAACCACCATGAGGGAAAAGATTAGTCAATCGCATCAAGCTGTTTGTCAATTCACTGTAAAGAAAGGCAGCCAGATCAATGGGCATCATTTGACGATAATAATGTGTTTACTGATTTGATCAGATATTTTAAAGGTATTGCTTTGACAATTCATTCCGGTTTTGGTTGGCCGTTTTTCTCACATTTTAATAAGCACATATTTATTTGTCTCGTGTGACAAGCGCTGTGTTTAGAGCCACGTTTTATAACAGAAAACCAAGCAGGCCTGACTCTCCTGAATTACATCCTGGTGTGACTGTGTGTGGCTGTGTTGATGTTTATGTATTTATTAAGCCCCCACCCACTGCAAATGGCAAGCCAAATCACATGACGTAAATGAAGGGGAAATAAAAGGAAGGAAAGAATTTCTTCTTCCCACATGCTCAATGTGCCTGCGTGCTTGTTAAAGTATCAGCAGAGGGATTTTATTTGAGCTCTTCTTTTTTTAAGTTTCATTTTATTTTTAATTGACACACAATAAGCATAGCTATTTATGGGGGATAGTGTGAGGTTGTACATGTATACAACACATGACAATCAAATCAGGGTAACTAGCACATCCACCACCTCAAACTTTTATCATTTCTTGTGGTGAGAGCGTTTGCAAATCCCCTCTTTCGACATCTGCTGGCTTCAAACTTTTCTTTTGCAGCTTCCTTATCTCTCTCAGCCTTCACAGAATTGATAGTTAAGGCCTTTCTCTAAATTAGGCTTTGGCTTAGGAGAATGTTGTAACTGGTGTGATCTTTGATCCAGGCTACTCACATTTTCTCTACACCAGCAGTAAGCCTGTCTTTTTTTACCATTCATGTGCCCACTGGAGGAGCACTTTAAATTTCCTTCAAGAACTTTCCCTTTGTGTCACAACCCGGCTGGTGCAAGAGGCCTAGATTGTGGCCTATCTCAGTTTTCGACACACTTTCCTGTCTAAGCTTAAGTATTTCTACCTTTTGGTTTAGAGTTAAGAGATGTGCAACTCTTGAATACTTAGAGAACATTACAGGGCTATTAGTTGACCTGATGTCAATGATGTTAATATCATTCTGTCTCAGGGAATATAAAGACAAAAGGAGAGGAGGAGAGAAAAGGGAATGGCCCACGGTTAGAGCAGTCAGCACACACGCACACACCGTTTATTAAGTTTGCAATCTTACAGGGGTGTGGTTTGTGGCACCCCTAAAAAATTAAAATAGCAAGAGCAAAGATCACTAAAGTCAACGTAACAGATATAATAATAATAAAAAAGTTTAAAATGTCATGAGAATTCCCAAAATATGATGCAGAGATACAAAGTGAGCAAGCGCTTTTGGAAAAATGGGCCTGATAGACCAGTTCGATGCAGATTGCCACAAACCTCTAATTTGTAAACACTGCAACACGCATGTCTGAAATGCACAGAAAAGCAAGGTGCAATAACATAGGGTCTGCCTAAATAGATGCTCTTTCATTTTTTCCTCAAATGTTAATGTAGCTCACAAAAAATTCAATTGACACCATAAAAAACCTAACAAACAAAAACAATAACACAAAAAGTCAAACTGACTTAGAATCCCATTATTGTCCCAAGGCGACCCTTGTCAGTTTTTGGTGACATCCTGTTACCTGTTTTTCTATAGAGAAGTGAATGGTCAACAATCTCCATTTATCTAGGAATGAAAGGTGTCTCTGAACTCAGGACTCTCAGTACTAGCACAGGGACTGTCCCAGACAAGCCAGGATTTTGGTCACCCCAGAGGTAGGTACAGATTTATGTTATTTCAATTTATGTTATTTCTATGTGTGGATTTGCCATAACTGGTTTAAACAGGCTGGTACTGACAGTCATTGTTTCTATCATAAACCATCTGTCCAAATGTCCTTGCACACACATATTTGCACACTTGACAATTATCTCTGTGGAATTCACTTCTAATATTGAAGTTGCTGAGAAAAGTGTAAATACATTTTACATTTTGCTGTGTGCTACCAAATTGTTCCACTTGAACTTTCTATTTATTCACACCCTTGACCGTCAAGCATGAGACTGACAGTTCCCCCCGAGCCTTCTCTGAGCTTTGCCAATCTTTTTAAATCTTTTCTAAGGCAATGGGCAAAGGGTCACTTCACATTCTTAATGTGCATGTTCATTTTGTGGACAAAGTATTGCTAATTTTTGGTCAAAAAGGTCAAATGCTTTAGTATGAAAATATTTCATAATCTATTTTTAACACATTAAATGCCACGTGAGTTGCATTTAACTCACACTAGTTTCGAGCCAGGGACTTGTGAAGCCGTGAAACCTCTCTGCCCAGTGTTTTTGCTGTTAATCTGCGTATCTTCCCTGCCTCCTGTCACCTTGCTCCAGCCACCACCCACGTGTGCCACACATGCTGGACTGTGTTCTCTGATTATTGTAACTTCCAACTATGTATTTTGTCTTGAATGTTTTCCTGGTGGCTCCTTGAACAGAATAGATAGGATAGTGCAATGTGAGGAGGGGTATGATTCAGAGGTCGTCATCCAGGACCACTCAAGGCCCACTCCAGATTCAAATACATACTTGCGGAATGACAAAAGACTCTATTCTCAGAAAACAAACTCAGTAAGTATGTTTGAGTCACATACAACTCACATGGCATGCAATGTAACATTGATTCTAGTGCTGCATGAGTCGCATATGATTCACACAGAAAACAATACAAAAACAACAAACTTTTCATTAAATTAGAAAAGATTTTGTTTTCAATGTTTCTATTCTATTTTCATAATAAAACACTGTGGCCTCAAGGAAAAAAACATTTTTTATAGTGTGGCAGTCAATGTGTTCACCAGCTTTCTTGAACCATAACTTATATAAAATCATCCATTTTAAGATACATTTTAGTAGATAAATTTATTTACTAAATATAGTAGATATTTACATATTTCATATAACCATAACTTATATTAAAATCACCTATTTTAAGATACATTTTAGTAGATAAATTTTAGCATATTTACGGACTTGTCAGTTATCATCACCATTTATTTTTGGAACATCCCCATAACCCCGTAAAGGAACCTCATCCCTCTTTACAGTCACTCCCTATGGCCACCCTCGGCCCCATGGAACTGCAAATCTTCCTGTCACTGACTGACTTATCCCACAACTAAAACTACTGGTCACAGTGTCGGGTGACCAACCAGGCTGGTTGACCCAGGACTGAAAGATTTCTCAGGGTGTTAGGGCTGAAACCAAGATAGTCCCGGGAAAACTAGGACAAGCTGGTCAATCCACCATTGTGCTTTTTATAAACCAAAATTTGAGGTCTTCTTTCCCCCTCTTGTGCTTCATTTGACCTTGGCTAACGGAGTACCCTGATTTGAAAAGTCAGGCAGGGGCACCTCACAAAGGGAGACCCACAGGAAACAAGGCCCCTAAAACATTCTGATTTGAGGAGATCGCAGCAATGAAGACCTCCACAGGGAGCTCCCCCTGCTTTGAAACAACTGGCTGTCCTAGTTAAGTCACCAGCACAGAACGGTGACACTAATCATTTGACGTTCCTCCCACCCAATCTGTCTCCCTCCCACCATGATCTTGAGATCCGAGAGCCAGTGCTTGGACTATAACAAGAAATAACAAGAGGTGAGATGGACAGTGCGGTATCACGAGACCAATTCCTGGGTGTACCAGACGTGCTACAGACTGCCCTCCATGCTCCCCTTTAACGCTTAATAACCCCCAAGAAGTGGGGACCATTTTACAAACGAGGCAACTCATACCCAGACAGATGAAGTCACTTGCCCAAGGCACACAGCTGGGGTCAGAGGCAGGACACAACCCAAGTCTCAGCCCAGCACCATCTCCTGGGTTCACACTGCACCCACAAGGTCTCCCAAGAGTCAGGAGAAACTAAACATATAATTCAGAATGTAGACAAAAACTTACTTTCTCTATTTACATCCCTTTCCCAACAGACACAGAAGCGTAAAACCACTTTCAAATTTTTTCCCCAAAATGTCTTCCCTTTAAGGAAAGAGCATTAAGGTAAAAAGGGAGCCAAAGGGCTTGGGGGCTGAAGAATTTGCAAGTAACAGGAAAGCCAGTATTATTCGGAGTGAAATTGATTTAAAATTTTGCAAAGATTTTTTTTTATGCTTGCATATTTCATACTTAGAGCATGCCTTTAGTCTTATTTACAGTGTTGATTAAATCTATACTTCAGTATTTTACATTGTGTATAAAAATATAGTTTTATGTAAATATTTTTTAGGGAGATCTGTAAAAGTGTCTCTTGTAATTGATATGACACTTCAAAATATCAAGTCAGTGTTTCATAATCAGATACATTGCCAGAGCTTCAGGGTAGAAGACACCTCACATTTATATTTACTAGTGTTTAATTATCTCATTATCTATAGTTGTGAGTGACTCTGATTTACCCAGACAGGATATCTGGGGAATAATATATTTGAAGTTACTGGTTAATTTCCATTTATCTTTGCCTAAAACTTTTTTTTTTCTCTCGTAGACTGATTGGAAGAGAGAGTCTTGCTCTTATTCCACCAACAGATACTGACCCTTCTCCACATCAATCTGTACCAAAGGCTGCTCAGCCATAATATTGAAAAATGCAGCCCACGTCAGGACTTACATATTTAAATCCACACCACTGGAAATACATGGGTAAAATTCTAGTACGTCAGGCTTAATATTTCTAGATTTCACTAATGGCCATTGCCTTTTAAAATGTGATGTGGGCCTTAAAGAAGGATGGTGACTTTTCCTCTTTCATATTGTCATGGATGGAGCTGGAACATCTTCTCCTTAGCAAAGTATCTCTAGAATGGAAGAAAAAGTATCCAATGTATACACCCCTAATATGAAAATTTTTATCTTTCAAGCGAAGGCT
>CAUYRH010143915.1:0-13716 GCA_963574655.1 Perodicticus potto
AGAATACCTGGTATTTTCCAGATATACAATCATATCTTCTGTAAAGAGTGAAAGTTTGTTCTCTTTCGACCCTATGTGGATACCCTTGATTGCCTTTTCTTCCCTAATTACAACTTCCATTACAATGTTAAAGAGCAGTGAAGACAATGGGAAACATTTACTTGTTCCTAATCTGAGTGGAAATGATTTCAATTAACTCCATTTGATACAATATTGGCTCTGGGTTTGCTATAGATGGCCTCTATCAATTTAGGAAATGTCCCTTCTATACCCATTTTCTTAAGTGTTCTGATAATGAAGAGATGCTAGATATTATCAAAAGCTTTTTCTGCATCAATTGAGAGAATCATATGGTCTTTGTTTTTTAATTTGTTTATTTGCTGAATTATATTTATAGATTTATGTATATTGAACCAGCCTTGAGACCCTGGGATAAAACCCACTTGGTCAATGTGGATAATTTGTTTGACGTATTGCTGGATTCTGTTTGCTAGGATCTTGTTGAATATTTTTGCATCAACATTCATTAGTGATATTGGTGTATAATTTTCTTTTCTTGTTGGGTCTTTTCCTGGTTTGGGGATCAAGGTGATGTTTGCTTCATAGAATGTGTTGGGTAGTATTCCTTCTTTTTCTATATTTTGGGAAAAATTAAGTAATATAGGTACTAATTCCTCTTTAAAGTTTTGGTAGAATTCTTATGTGAAGCCATCTGGTCCCAGGCTTTTCTTTTTAGGGAGATTTTGTATAGTTGATGCTATTTCAGAGCTTGATATAGGCCTGTTCAAAATTTACACTTTATTCTGGCTAAGTCTTGGAAGGTGGCATGCTTCCAAGTATTGGTCGATTTCCTTCAGATTTTCATATTTCTGAGAATAAAGTTTCTTGTAATACTTATTAAAGATTTATTGAATTTCTGAGAAGTCTGTTGTTAGTTCGTCTTTACCATTTCTGATTGATGAAATTAGAGATTTTACTCTTTTTACCTGGCTAGGTTAGCCAAAGGTTTATCTATTTTATTGACCTTTACAAAAAACCAACTTTTTGATTTATAGATCTGTGGTATAATTCTTTTGTTTTCAATTTCATTTAATTCTGCTCTAATGTTGCTTATTTCTTTTCTTCTGCTGGGTTTGTGATTGAAATGTTCTTCCTTTTCCAGTTGCTTGAGATGTCCCATTAGGTTGTTAACTTCCTCTCTTTCCGTTCTCTCGAGGAAGGCTTGCAATGCTATCAATTTCCCTCTTAGGACTACCTTTGCAGTATCCCAAAGGTTCTGATAATTCATGTCACCATTGTTGTTTTTTTCCAAAAATTTGGTAATTTCCTACTTAATCTCGTCTATGACCCAGCTATCATTCAGTATAAGGTTATTTAGCTTCCAAGTTTTTGTATGAGTATGCAGATTCCTGTTGTTACTGAGTTCTACTTTTATCAATGATGGTCCGAGAAGATGCAAGGAATAATTTCTATTCTTTTAAATTTGCTGATTTTAGACTTGTGACCTAAGATGTGATCGATTTTGAAGTATGTTCCACGGGCTGATGAGAAGAATGTGTATTCAGTTTTGTTAGGATGAAATGTTCTGTAGATGTCTGTTAAATCCAAATGTTGAATGGTTAAGTTTA
This sequence comes from Perodicticus potto, assembly GCA_963574655.1. Lineage (NCBI taxonomy): Eukaryota > Metazoa > Chordata > Mammalia > Primates > Lorisidae > Perodicticus > Perodicticus potto. The sequence goes on from CAUYRH010143915.1 coordinate 1,629, forward strand.
AATCTAAAATTTCTTTCCTTAGCTTCTTATTGGAGGATCTATCCAACACTGCCAAAGAAGTGTTAAAATCTCCGACTAGTATGGAGCTGGAGGAAGTCAAGTTGCTCATGTCTGTTAGAATTTTTCCTATAAATTGAGGTGTATTCTGGTTGGGTGCATAAACATTAATAGCTGAAATCTCATCATATTGAGTATTACCCTTAACAAATATGAAGTGTTCGTGTTTATCCTTCCTTACTTTTGTTGGTTTAAAGCCTATTGCATCTGCAAATAACATTGCAACACCTGCTTTTCTCTTCCTTTCATTTGCCTAGAATATAGATGACCATCCCTTCACCCTGAGTCTATATTTATCTTTTAAGGTAACATGAGATTCTTATATGCAGCAGATATCTGGCCTGAGTTTTTGTATCCAGTCAGCCCACCTGTGCCTCTGTAGAGGACAATTTAAGCTGTTCACATTAATTGAGAATATTGATAAGTCTGGTAAAAATTTGGGTATCAAGTTTTTGAAAATTCCAGTGGACATTTTTAATCCTTTCACCACTGTGGAGGTTGGCATTTGATCAAAAGTTTGTGATTGAGATTACTTTTGTGATGGAGGATGTGCTGGCCATCATGGAGGATAGGTCTGAGAATATCCTGGAGAACTGGTTTAGTTATGGCAAATTTCTTCAACATGTGAATGTCATTAAAGTATTTAATTTCTCCATCATAAATGAAACTCAGTTTGGCTGGATACAGGATCCTGGGTTGGAAGTTATTTTGTTTAAGGAGGTTAAAAGTGGATAACCACTCCCTTCTAGCTTGAAAGGTTTGAGCAGAGAGATCTGCAGTTATTCTAATATTCTTCCCCTTATAGATTATGGTTTTCTTCCATCTGGCTGCTTTCAGAATTTTCTCCTTCATATTAAGTTTAGTGAAATTAATTATGAGGTTTCTGGGGGATGTCTTATTCAGGTTGAGTCATGCTGGGTTTGTAAACTGTCTGTTATCTGAATTTCAGAATCTCTTGGCATGTCTGGAAATTTCTCTTTCATAATCTTGTGAAGAAGAGCCTCTATGCCTTGCGACGCCACTTCATCACTTTCAGTGATTTCTATAAGGTGAATATTGGTTTTCTTTGAATTATCCAGAGCTCTCTGAGAGAATGATCCTGTTTTGCTCTCCATTTCTTATCCTTTTTGTGAGTTTGAGGGCATTCAAAAGCTTTGTCTTCACTGTAAGAAATGCTTTCTTCTGCTTGCTCCATTCTGTACTGAGGGATTTCCCTGTATTTCTCAGACCTTTGGAGGCTGAACATTCTTTTCTCGATGTGTCAAAATCTTTGGTGGTTTTGTCTTTGAATTCGTTGAGACAACTTTTGAAGTGCTCCTTGAGTTTGTCTTTTAATTCTTGAGACAACTTTTTGAATGCCTCCTTGAATTTCTAATTCCAACTTCACCTCCATTCTATTAATCTTATTTGCAATCCAAATTCTTAATTCGGTTTCTGACATCTAGCCATCTGTTTGTGAATGGGATCTTCAGTTGTGTCTGCTAAATTGTTCCTTGGGGGGTTTGATCTACCCTGGTTATTCATGGTACTGGAGTTTTTCCACTGATTCAGCTGCATGATTATTTTACACTGTTTGGCTAGATGAGCAGATAAGGAGAAGTTGGTTTGGGGGCTTCAGGGGTAGTTATTGGCCAGTCCTTTGCCCAAAAGCTGGGACTGGTTTCTGTACCTTTTCCCCTAGAACTTCGCCAAGGATCCTGAGAGTCTGGGGACTTTCTTGGTTTGGTGGGGCTAAGTGGCTCTGTCTTATTTTCATCTGGTCTATGTCTTATCCTAGTGAATCAGTTACTCTGGTTTGAAGCATTTAAGTCACCCTGCCCCCCACACAAAGCAATTGGAAAAGGAAAGTCAAACCTTTCCACCACCACACACCCAGGGTACCACTTTGGATAGTGCTCAGGTGATTCACCCAGTTCAAGAGGTCCAAATCAATTATCCCAGTCAGCACTGGTCTCAGGTGGGAGAGTTCAAAAGGTCTCCGGCAAGCAGATAGCAGGAGTCTGCTGGCAGGTCAAATATGACTCACTCCAGTGCTCTGTGAGGTCAAAAGGACCCACCCAACAAATGAATTAGTATGGGAAGGTTGATGCCTCCTTCCCCACCTTGTACCTCTGTCACACCCAGTCACTGGTAACCCCACAGGGCTGTGCCCCAGTTCCCTCCAATGAGCAGATGCTCAAGCGGGTTGTGCCTACCTGAGTCACAGGGAGATCTTTGTCTCCTCAGCCATGCTGCCACTCTCTGCCACTATCCGGCAGGTTTAGGTGAGGCCTGACAACCTCCAGTGCTTAGTGGGGGCTGGGATGGTTCTCTCAGTTCCAGCCCTGTCCTTGATTGATGTTGCTGACACAACAGAACAACTTTTCAGAATTTGTTTCTCTCCTGGCTATATTCCCCTGTGGATCAGGCGCTGCTTGAGTTCACAGAAACCGAAAATCAGCCTTGTCTGTGCTGCTGCCCGGTCTCAGCTGCCATTTTTGTTGGGGCGAATGGTCAGAGCTCAGCATTCAGGTGTCCGTTCCAGCCTCTGGCTGCCTTTCTTTGTCTTAGCTATGATTCCCTGAGGGCTGGATGCGTCTGAAGCTCAGTAAAGCAGTCCTCTGGGTCAGCCCTGTGCTGCGAGTCTGCTGTCTCTGCATGCATGTATTCTAGTCCCCACGCTCCGCCCAGGCTGGTACCACCTCAGGCATACCCTTCCCTTACAGGGCCTGTGTTTCCATCCCAGATCTGTTCTGCCGGTGGCTGCCACCAGAGAAGATGCCTAGCTTCCTCTGGTTGCCCAGAGAGACAGGGAGTGTCCTTTCAAAATATACCCAGGGTGTGAGCCTTATTGTTCCCTCCGCTGTGGCTGCTGCTCTATGTCTCAGAGCACCACCACTCCTGTATGGTTTCCTCTCAGTTGACCATCCTCTCCTTTCTCCTATGCTAGAGAATTGGCACAGATTAGCAATAGCCCATGGCCCAACCACACCCCTCGAGAAAATGCCCAAGAATCTGGACTCCATGAGGATAGGCTTCCAGACCTCAGGGTGAGAGTGGAGGGGAGTGCTAGGAGTTCAAAATTGCAGGTGGAGAATATATACAGTTTTATACAGTTTTATTCCAGGCAGGAGAAAGCCATGGCACCCTAGTAGGGGAAGGAAGTCCGGTTTTTAGAGGGTCTCTCCTGTGGGATAAAATGGGAGGATATTTGAACTCTGCTCGCTTGTTTGTATGGAGTGTACTGCAAGCTGTCCTCATGGGGAAGGGGACTCCTGTCCACTTGGTGATGGATTTTGTACCTTTTGTTTGTATCCTTGGGGTCACAGCTTCTCTCAGCAGGGTTGATGTGTGTTCTTCAACCTTCTCTCTTAGCTCAGATCCGAACCATTGCCTTTCTTGCTAAATGTCTGTCCTTTAACTCTTCTTCTGGACAGGAGCCTCTGTGGAAAGCTGGCTGCAGTCAGCCATATTGCCTCTGCCCTGGCTTTTTTTTTTTTTTTTTTAATTGGCTTTGCTGGAACTTTTTATAAGAAATCTCAGGTTAGACTTGAAAGCCTTCCATGAGGCCAGGTTTCTTTGGTGTCATTAGATATTTGCATGCATTGGGTAAATTTCTTTCCTTTTTTTTTTTTTTTTTTTTTTTTTTTTTTTGAGGTTTCCAAGCACATTTTGATTCCTGGACCCATCAGAAAGGGACCTTTGTTACTTACCACAGATCAGGAAATGATACTGATGTGTATTTGGCTAGTTTTTTTTTTAAGGGCTCTTTTATTGGTTTTATAAAGTCAACTTTAATTTTTTAATGCAGTCTGGACACTTTTGGAAATGTTATTCTAGTCAAAGCTTTTATAAAATAATCAGTATTTTTATTATATTTTATAGAACAAAACATATTTTTATTGAACTTATGCAAATAACTGTATTGTCAGAAATTAAGAATACTTACAAATGGTTTTTAAATTTTGGAGAACTCAAGGAAAGAGAAAAAAATTAATGTTTTAAATTCAGTCTATACCATACATTGTTGCATTGTTGAAAGTTACAAATATTTTAAGAGACAGAAAATTGTTTTCTTGACTTTTGGAAAATAGAACACAGAGAATTGGCAATGTTTTAAACAGAAAGCTGTAACAAATTAATTCAGTTTTATGTAATTGATTTTTGTTTTGTTTGAAACTAGGTTAGCAATATTTATGGACATGTTAATTTTTAAATTAAAGTTCTAGAAGTTTGCTTTTAGTTCAAATGCATTTAATTTTTAAAGATGTTCAAAATTTGAATTTAAGAGAATTCATCAGTCTCTCTTAACATTTCTTTAAAGTACAAACTTTGGACTCACTTATAAAACATTTTTGGAGATGAATTAAAATTATTACTGTTAATATACACTAAGACATATCAATATTTCATAACATTGGAATACATATAAATATAATATAGATAAAATTAACTACCATTTCATATTTGACAATGTTTTCTATATATTTTTAATATACTAAATAAGTCTAATATGCCTTTTTAAAAAGGTCTAAATTTAGTTTTGATTTTGGAAGGTTTTATTAAATATAAAAGACTTAAAATATTTTTTAGAACAAGATTATAAGTCAAAATATTTCAAAGTCAATACATAGACCACTGGATTATATGTAAATTTCTTTATAAATTTTCTTTTATGAGCTTCTATTTTTCTTTTTGTTTAATTTCTCTCACAAAGACTTATTCTATTCTCATTCTAATTTCTCTCTCAACTTATTCTTTATAAAACAGGATCATAGTGTACTACAAAGTTAATTATTTACTTGGCTATACTGATAATTAGAGGTTTTAAAAGGTAAGAATCTTTTTCTTTCACAAAGATTCAGTTTTCCAAATAATTTAAATAACCAAATTATTACATTTTATAAATGAAGGACAGTTAATTGAATATAATATTGATATAGGATTTTCTCATTTAGGGATAGACAGGGATGTCCCTTATTTTTAGGCTCAGGTGAACTCAGAAATTTGACTCCCTATTTTTTTTTTTTCAGAATTTATCTTTAGGCACAAGTGGTCTGCACCTTGCAGGCCACGATCTCTAGATAGGGTTCTAGTTGAATCTAGTAATCTTAGAAATATTACAGAGGTTGCAGTTTTATAATTTTTAAACATTTGGATTTTAATAAAGGCTTAAAATTCATCTTGTTTTGAAGGAAACCATAGTTTCCTGAACAATAAATCTCTTGTTTTTATTTTTCTGGAGACATAGTTGCAGTGGTCTCCCACAAGCTCTTTCTCTTTTTTTTAATGCTTCAGCACAGTTTCTAGCAGGGTGGGCTTCTCTGTGTTCTTCTTTCTCTTCCCTCAGATAAATCACAGACACATCCCAGCTGGGATGAAATCTGAGGTACAGACAGGGACCACTTACACAATCATTTCACCCTGTGAAGGGTGGGCATGAAAGCCCACCTATTGTTATCCATCTCAGTCAGTCTGTAAGTACTCACATGTACACAACTTTAACCTTTTTCCACCCTATTTTTTAACCTGGGAAGTCTGAGCTTTTTACTTAGCCATTTGCAACTTTCTCCATTACAGCAGCTTAGAGTCAGCACTCACCCAGTCCTCAGTCATGCAAGACCCACATTTGCACTTTCTCATAAAGATCACTTGTGGTAAAGGGAACATAAACAAATCCTCCCCCCTGGGGTTTCATGCAGGGGGGAAAGGCCAGGTGCAGGTGGGGATGTAGAGGAGTAATAGGAGGAGGTCTATGGGGGACCATAAGAGGATCCTGCCCAGATATGGAGGGGAGAGACCATGGGAGGGACTGAAGGCCTGGTAGGATGGTAAGACAGATGGCTATGGATGGGATCCTCTGCTTCCTCAGGCACTGTGAGGATGGGGTGGCACTTTGAAGGGGATTTTGTTACTAAAACTGTAGTTTATATAGATGGAGAGGACAGGCACAGAGCCAAGCTGGGGGGTTATTCACCAACTTGGTTATACATTAATGTAAGGAAACTGATCAGGGTAGCCAGACTTTCTGGTGACTGTTTTCCAAACTTGTCAGCATAAGAAAGGATCAAAGGAACCTGTAGAGGGCCAACCCACACCAAAGACTGGCCACTTGAGTTCACAAAGGGTCCTGAGGCACCCTTTGGAGAATGTTACTCTGTATTCATCACTTTTGTCTGTGGAAAAAACATTTTTGAAATGTCTAAGGAGATAGTTCAGGTGGAGTCTGGTTTAGAAGAACTCATGCTGAAAAGAGCAGAAGCACATACTATAATATATTAACTATACAAACAACATGGAACATAAATGAACAAAAAATATGTACAAATCTAAATTGTGCACCTAAGGCTGAGGCTCCCAACCAGCATCCTGGTGTTTCTAGTGATAGGTGTTGACATACATCTCTGGGAACCCCTAACAGGCCAATAGCTTGGCAACCAGGGGTTCCTGTTTCTGACAGGCCTATAGCCCAGGAGTCCAAGGTTCCTGTCTTACAGGCATAACTCTTAAGGTTAGAAATCAAAGTCCCTTGTCACCTGCCCTCTGCACCCCAAATTCTCCAAGGCTAGAGACCAATGCACCAATTTCTCAGTGGCCATAACATCCTACTGTCTTTGACAGCTCCCCACTGGTATTCCAGTGTTTCTAGCCAGGGGTCGCTCTACCAATACAAGCCTCTGAGAGCCTCTGACAGGCCAATAGCCTGGCAACCCAGGGTTCTTATCCAAGGCTCCTGTCTCTTTGGCCTTCCCTCAGAAGTCCCTAAGGGCCCTACACAATTCACAACAAACTGTTATATATTTCTACAACAGTCACAACAACAAATAAGCACAACAAAAAAAAATGAACACAATACATAGTTAAACTAAATGGCTTCAGACGCTAGCCAAAAATAGATGTTTAAATGTCTTACCTCCGGAGATGGACTCACAGGTGAATTTAGGGGTGATTGTAAGCTGTTCCCCCTGAGGGCTCAGGGTCCTCCAGGGGCCCTGGAATGTTTCCAGGAGGCACTTCCCCTCAGAGGGGCTACAGCCTATTCCTCTCTTGAAGGCTACCTGGATATTGTCAGTGCCAGGGTCTGGAGGATCTCACTGGGGTCTCCAAAATGTTATACTCAAGAGTCTCTCAAAGACCATACTACCAGACAAGTTAAATTTTAAGAGGAGATTTTATTGAAGATCCAGCTGGCAACTGCCTCAGTGTCCCAAAATGGGGTTTCTGAGAGCAGCCCTGAGTGCTTAAGGGGTTGGGATTTTAAGGATTGGCCTGCATCCTGGTTGGCACACAGGGTGCCCAGGTGCATTTGGGTAGGTTAGTAAGCACTGTACACAAGTAGAATTTTGCAGTTAGTCATATATCTTTGTTTTAATACATTTCCTACCTGGTATTTCTCAAAGGTCAGTCTGGGGACAGTTGGTACTTCCTGGTCCATTTTTCAGGGGAGTTAGTCAGTCAAGAAGTCAGTAAATATTTTCTCATCTATCGTGGGAGTGAATTAGACTTACTCCATTTTGTTGAGGGCTTGCAGCCTAGAAATTTGCCAGGATTTTGACAGTAGTGATATTTTTCCACTTTAGCCTAGGCCTAACAAGGGCAAGAAGGGAAAGAGTAAAGGGGAGGAGAAAGGAGGAAGATAATTTCTCACCCAATGTGCACAACATAAGGGTATATAGCAGACTGCTGAGTTCAACCACCACTTAAACTATACCTAAGAAATGCTAACAATGTAACATAATCTTTTGTACCCTCCCTTTAATTTGAAATTTAAAAAAGAGTCTATGGAATTCTCTCAAAAAGAACCTGTGAACAATTTGTCTGTAACTAGACAAATTGACCCATGCCTATTCACAATATTCTCTGTGGAACCAATCTTTTCACCATCTCTAAGCATTGTAAATCTGCTCACAGAGACTGATGCTCAGACTGTGGGAAATGAAGAACTGGTGAGTTAAAGTAAGATGTCTCCTCCCTGCCTACACCACCTGTCACTGAGGTCACCACAGCAAGCAGCACTCTGAAGGGGAGGCTGAACGTCTGTGCCCACATTCATGCGTTTTCCAGAAGTACAAGAAGTAAAAGAACAGAAAGGGAATAGAGAAGGTTGTAGAGAAATGGGTATTTGGTTGACTGCCTATTATTATGCAGAGGACAGATTCAGCAATAAATATAAGGAAGTCACCTTTTTAACCCCCAAATAATAGAGTATGGTGACCCTTGAAAGAGAAAACACAGACAGACTTGAGTTAGTGAAGCTTAGTAGATTCTATGCCTTTTACATCCAAAATAATGTTTAGCATGGACAGAGAGAGAGAAGCATTTAAAGAATAATCCACATGCAACAAAATATTTGAACCAGAAGATATTTTAGATATTACTTTGTCTCAATCACTTATATTTCAGAATTTTGAAGCAGGCTCAGTGCCCGTTGTTCAGTGGTTATGGCACCAGCCACATATACCAAGGCTAGTAGCTTCAAACCCAGCCCAAACCTGCTAAACAACAATGACAACTGCAACAAAAAAATAGCCAGATGCTGTGGCAGGTGCCTGTAGTCCCAGCTACTTGGGAGGCTGAGGCAAGAGACTCTCTTAGACCCAAGAGTTTGAGGTTGCTGTGAGCTGTGACACCATGGCACTCTACCTAGAATGACATAGTGAGACTCTGTCTCAACAACAACAACAAAAAAAGAATTTTAAAGCAGAAAGAAAATAAATGTTTTGTCTCAATGTCATGACAATCAAAAGCACAACCAGGACCACAGCAAAGCATTTAGTTATGAATTAGTGCTTGGGGCTCATTACTTGTAGCTCAGTGGCTAGGGTGCCAGCCACATATACCAGGGTTGGTAAGCTCAAACCCAGCCCTTGCCTGCCACACAATGACAACTACAAAAAAAGAAAGAAAGAAAGAAAGAAAGAAAGAAAGAAAGAAAGAAAGAAAGAAAGAAAGAAAGAAAGAAAGAAAGAAAGAAAGAAAGAGAAATAGCTGGCCATTGTGGCAGGCGCCTGTAGTCCCAGCTACTTGGGAAGCTGAGGCCAAAGACTCTCTTAGGCCCAAGAGTTTGAGGTTGCTGTGAGCTGTGATGCCGTATCACTCTACCAAGGGTGACATAGTGAGACTCTGTCTCAAAAAAAAAAAAAAAGAATTAGTGGTTTGAATTTACTCAGACCTGTGTTTATATCCCATTTCAGCCACTGACAAATGTATGACATCAGGTCAACTTACTTAAATTCACTGTCCTTTTGTTTAGAAAAACAATGTAATAACCTATTAGAAATATCATAAATATTAAATGTAACTAAAAAGGATTTAACATTATGTTATGGGTTTTTTCTTTTTTTTTTTAGAGACAGAGTCTCACTTTGTTGTCCTTGGTCGAGTGCCACGGCTTCATGGCTCACAGCAACCTCCAGCTCCTGGGCTTAGGCAATTCTCTTGTCTCAGCCTCCCGAGTAACTGGGACTATAGGTGCCCACCACAATACCTGGCTATTTTTTTGTTGCAGTTCGGCCAGGGCTGGGTTTGAACCCACAACCCTTGGTATATGGGGCCAGCGCCCTACTCACTGAGCCACAGGCACCGCCCTATGTTACAGTTTTGAAACATGTTGATGGCCAAAGATATTGGGTGGGTTAATTAAATAAAGATTTAGTTTAAGATTTGATTTTAATCAAACAATGTATACCTTGAATTTAATTCGGTTCAATAAATTTTGATTAAGAGAGATCTGAAATACAAAGAGGTCTGACATTTGTGTCTACTTTACATATTTTCTACTTTACTTAATAAAATACCCCTTTGCAAATTTCCAACTAAAGAAATGGAATTTCAGAGCTAAAAAATCTTCCACAATCTTACTTCTAATCATTGGAGGAATAAGCTGTAATTTCGTCTTTTTCCAACTCTCAAGTGTGATGTATGACCCTGCCTCCTAGGGGATGAAGATAGCCAAAGGCACTGTGGTGATTGTAGGTACTTAGCTGTTCTTTAAAGCAAGAGAAACTCACCAAAATGCTCTGAGGGATAGAAAGCTTACAAATTCCACCTGCTGTACAAATTTGCTTTGGATGGGCTGTAAACAAACATATCCTGCTATCTAAAACAATTGTGACCAAGATGAAAAGTCAGTTCTTCTACTACGTAATTCTTACTATGCAATATTTAAGAAGACTCACATTTTTTCCTATATAAATAATAATACTGTCACAGAATTTTTTTTAAATCATAAAGGTCACTGGTTTTAAAGTACAAATACTGACTTTTATATTGAACATAAAAGCAAATAGCATTGAATCATTAATCTCAAGGGAATTTCAAAAAAACATCTAATCTCTCCTGCCTCAAAAAGAACGTCACTGAAACCATTTCTGTGAGGTGCCAAGTGCCTTCAGAGTCATATTTCTTAAACTTTCCAAGTAATTCAGAATTTTATTCCACCTAGTGATATAAAATATATTGTAATAGTGGCAGTACCCAACCTTTTTGGCACCAGGGATCAGTTGCATGGATGACAATTTTTCCACAGGTGATGGCAGGGGATAGTTTTAGGATGACTCAAGTGTGTTACATTTTGGTGCCTTTATTTCTATTATTACATTATAACATATAATGAAATTACTATACAACTCACCATAATGCAGACATAGCTAATTGTCATTTGCCACTCATTATAAGGGTATTTGGGTTTTTTTTTTTTTTTTTTTTACCTCCAGTGCTATTTTTTATTTATTTTTTTTCTCATTTTCTTTTTATTAAATCATAGCTGTGTACATTAATGCAATCATGGGATACAATGTGCTGGTTTTATATACAATTCCAAATATTTTCATCAAACAGGTTAACATAGCCTTCACAGCATTTTCTTAGTTATTGTGTTAAGACATTTGTATTCTACATTTAGTAAATTTCACATGTATCCCTGTAAGATGCACCATAGGTGTGGTCCCACAAATCAACCTCCCTCCAACCATCCTCCCCCCTCGCCGTCCCTCCCTATCCCCTTTTCCAAAATTCTTGGGCTATAATTGGGTTATAGCTTTCATATAAAAGGTAGGGCTGTGTACACTGGATACTTTTCTTCCATTCTTGAGATACTTTGCTAAGAAGAATATGCTCCAGCTCCATCCATGTAAACATGAAAGAGGTAAAGTCTCCATCTTTCTTTAAGGATGCATAATATTCCATGGTGTACACAGACCATAATTTATTAATCTATTCATGTGTTGATGGGCACTTGGGCTTCTTCCATGACTTATCAATTATGAATTGGGCTGCAATAACCATTCTGGTACAAATATCTTTGTTATAATGTGGTATTTGGTCTTCTGGATATATACCTAGCAGAGGTATTGTAGAATCAAATGGCAGGTCTATTATTAGATCCTGAAGTGTTCTCCAAACATCTTTCCAAAAGGAAAGTATGAGTTTGAATTCCCACCAATAATGTAGAAGTGTTCCCTTTTCTCCACATCCACACAAACATCTCTTGTTTGGAGATTTTGTAATGTGGGATAATATTACTGGAGTTAGATGTTATCTCAAAGTAGTTTTGATTTGCATTTCTCTGATGATCAAAGATGATGAGCATTTTTTCATATGTCTGTAGGCTGTGTGCCTGTCTTCTTCAGAGAAGTTTCTCTTCAAGTCCCTTGCCCACGCTGAGATGGGATCACTTGTTCTTTTCTAGCTAAGACGTTTGAGTTCTCTCTGGATTCTGGTCATTAAACCTTTGTCAGAGACATAACCTGCAAATGTCTTCTCCCATCCTGAGGAGAAGGCTTTCCTGCTGGCTTTACTTACTATGTTCTTGGCTGTGCAGAAGCTTTTTAGTTTGATCAGGTCCCAGTAATGTATTTTTGTTGTTGCTTCAATTGCCAGAGGAGTCCTCCTCATAAAAATTTCACCCAGGCCGATTTCTTCAAGAGTTTTCCCTGCACTTTCTTCTAATATTTTTATAGTTTCATGTCTTAAGTTTAAATCTTTAATCCAGTGAGAGTCTACCTTAGTTAATGGTGAGAGGTGTGGGTCCAGTTTTAGTCTTCTACAGGTC
>CAUYRH010143917.1:0-15089 GCA_963574655.1 Perodicticus potto
GCGTTGTGGCGGGCGCCTATAGTCCCAGCTACTTGGGAGGCAGAGGCAAGAGACTCGTTTGAGCCCAGGAATTGGAGGTTGCTGTGAGCTGTGATGCCACAGCACTCTATCCAGGGTGACAGCTTGAGGCTCTGTCTCAAAAAAAAAAAAGAAAAAAAGAGAAAATATATACCATTTTTACATTGGGTGAGATGGGCTGCAAAACGGCTGGGATTCGTTTCAATGCCCGAGGTTTCAGCAGGGAGGTATATGGAGCAGAAGGAAAGAGAAGCTGCCCTTGGTGGTCTGTGAGCTATGGCAGGTCACAGCCTGTCCATCAGCATGCCCCTGACACCTTGTCATTCCTCCCTGTGGTTTTCTCAGCTAGCCCTGCTAAGGTGCTCTTGTCATCAGACAATGATGTTACAGGATATTTTCCTTGTCCTGCATGTGAGGAATAACCTCCCAGCCTGGCACTGACCTGGGGACTTTGTAGGTAGAGATTGGGGTTTTAGGACATCATCCCTCTTTTCTCTTCCCAAGTATGCACCACAGTGAAACTTCAGGCAAAAGCAACAGAGATGCAGATGTAAATTTTATTACTGATAAAAGCTGGGCTGGAGGATATGATATCTCTGAACTTATCTCAGGCTTAAATTAGATAGATGACTTACCCCCTGTCATTTCACAGCTCAACAATTAGAAGTCTCCTCAGGGAGGCTGGCTTCAGAGAGGGCCCAAGAGGGCAGCGCTGAGGTGAACCTGTTTCATTGTCTCCTAGATTCATCAGACCAGTCACTCTGCCTCCCTTGGGAAGGAATGAGCTGTGGGGAGACAGCCCAGGAGTGTCACTGCAGTGAGGCCTCCAAAGGAAACAAGAGACCTGGAGAATGGAGTTACCACCAGAATAGGCAACAGGCAGAGGGATCTTAGATCTGCTTTCAGAGAAGCTATAGTTAGGTAGACAGACAAGGAAGGAAAACAAACTAACATGAAAATCACTGAGCATGGCTGAGAAAAGGGTAGGTCTCCACCAACATGTGGGTCTGCAACTAAGAGGCAGATCGAGAACCGAGAGGGTCATCAGGGAAGGCTTCTGGATGAGATGAATCTCAGCTCCCAGCTTTTGAAGAGATGATAGACAGACAGTGAAGCCCAGAATCAGAATTAAATACAGGTGTAAAGTGTAGATCTCACCCTTCCATTTACTGTCACTTTTGATTCACTAAGGATTCGTGAAGAATGACTTAAAAATCTTGACTGCTATCATTTACAATGACTTGACCTTTTTGATTCCTTTTGTTCACCCAGCAAGCAGAGGAGGAAAATGAGCTGAGGAAGAAGCAGGAACAAGCTCTCATGGAAAAACTCCTTGAGCAAGAAGCTCTGATGGAGCAGCAGGACCCAAAGGTAGGATGCTCCAGGCTCAGGTGTGAGACCAGGCTTTGCTGATGCCTCTGGGCAAGTGGGGCAACACCACATATTTGTTTAGTTGGGATCCTTACCACTTTGTTCTCTGGCACAGAAACTTGACAAACGGAAATTTGTTCATTCATTACTCTGTTGAGCAACTACAGGAAAGAGGCATGTGTAGCAGTTCTCTTTATTGAGATCTAGAACTTAAATCTTAATTGGATATACAGAGAGGCTACGCCAGATGACCCGATGACCAGAGGGCTTAGCATCCAGAGGTTTTGTATGGATGCCCATTGGTGCTGGCCTTGTTAGCTGGAGGGCCTTCCCAGGAGGAGTGGGAGGGAACATTTCCGCATCATGATCCTTTGCACCAAACTTTAAAAAGCCCATGGTTACTACTAGTTGCCTTTTATTGCCAGCCTTCTCATTGCTGCCAGGTGGACTTTTGTGTGTTCTTCAGTGAAAACTTCTGTTTTCTTCCCAGAAGCTTTCTGAATGTTTCTGTATTTGAACAGAATGTTGGGGTGATGTTGTGTGTGGTTTTGGCTGAGGCCGTAACATAATGCTCAAGCTTATTTTGAATTTTCACAAACTCCCAGTGGCCGCTGGCTCTGTTAACATCTACCCTTCTTTCTTCTTAAGTCTCCTTCCCATAAATCAAAGAGGCAGCAGCAAGAGTTAATTGCGGAATTACGAAGGCGTCAAGTTAAAGATAACAGACATGTATATGAGGGAAAAGATGGTGCCATTGAAGATATTATTACAGGTAAAGGATATTTTCTCACTGTGACCTATGGAGACCCCTCTGGCCTCACTTCACCTGGGCCACACGCAGACTTGCAGCTTCTTTTCTCCAGGATTGGCAAATTGACTTTATTCAGATCTGGAATTGTGCAGAGAGACTCCACGCTAGGGTTTGCAGTATATTTATAGTAGCACATATACTGCCCTAGTGCTCTCTGAAAAGTCTTAATTTTTCAATATCATTAGAACTCCATAGGTTTCAGCAGGGCTCCTTCTCCTAATGGTTTTTCATTGTTTTCAATTTGTCATCATGTTCCATTTTTCTCCTCACAGCCACTTCTACCCACCTGCCTGATTAATAAGTACTGTGGACAAGACTTACTCAGTTCTCTACTTAAACCACAGTCCATGCCTGCCTTTTAAAAGCACCTTGACTCATTCAAGTGGCTGAGTCAACAAGCTTCTAGTTCAGGGTTGGAGACTGGTTTTTCTGCTAGCTAAAAATTGTGCTTAACCCAGCTTGGTTCTTGTCCAGTTAAATTAAAAAGGAAAGCTTAAGGTGGTGCCTGTGGCTCAAAGGAGTAGGGTGCCAGCCACATATACCAGAGGTGGTGGGTTCAAACCCAGCCCCGGCCAAAAACTGCAAAAAAAAAAAAAACAGAAAAAGAAAAGCTTAATGCTTTCTCCTTGAACCAATTTTTCCAGGTTTCTGTATGTCTCTTATAGCTCAGAATGATAAATCAAGCCACTGTCTTGTAGCAGTGGCAGCAAGTGACTTTTCATTCATGTCTGTTGCACACAAATGTCATCATTTTCCAGATACTTAAGCTTTTTTTTATGAGGTGGTTCAAAAATATGCAAAAACATGAGAACGGAATCTTGTACATGTGTGTTCTACCCCCCAAACCCCCACCACATACCTAATCCTTGGGGTTGTTTTGAAACATAGTCCAAGACACTTAATTTCATTTGGAAATATTTCAGTATGTATCTTTAAGAGATAAGGGCCGGCTCACCCCTGTAATCCTAGCACTCTGGGAGGCCAAGGCAGGTGGATTGCCTGAGCTCATGAGTTTGAGACCATCCTGAGCTGGAGCAAGACCCCCACCTCTACAAGTAGCTGGGCAGGCACCTTGTGGTGGGTGCCTGTAGTCCCAGCTACGCAAGAGGCTGAGGCAAGAGAATCACTTGATCCTAAGAGTTTGAGGTTGCTGTGAGCTGTGGTGCAACAGCACTCTACCCAGGGTGACAAAGCAAAACTTAGTCTCAAAAAAACAAAACAAACCAGATAAGGACTCTTAAAAACAAAAACATCCACGATATTATCACACTTCCCCAAATCTAACAGTTCTTTACTGTCAAATACCTAGTCATTATTCACATTTTCCTAATTGTCCTAATTCTTTAAAAATATAATTTCTGTACTTTTGATTTCTCATTTCTTGTTAAAGATTAGACAGCATTGTAAATTGGGATCTCAAAGTGTAAAAACTACAAATTATTCTCAATAGCTCAGACCCAGGAAAATTAAATAGATAATTAGATAAATAAAAAAGTCGGTAAGACAATTACTTGCCAGATTAAAACAGTGAAGGTCCTGAGTGAGTAGATGAGTGGCTGGTGGAAATGCCGTTTTCTACATATGGGGCATACACATTCTGCACGCGTGTGCTGATTGGTGTCTCAGTGTACACGCTGCAGTGGCTTGCAGATAAAGCCCTACTTGTTTAGCATCTCTCCTTGTCTCTGCCACACTGGAGGGGAAAGTCTACTCTGAACAAGACCAGGAAGAAATCTCCTTCTTAGGTAAGCATCTCTGGGTCTCAGTGCTACAGAATTTACATGTAGGTAGGGAAGCATCCAGGCCTGCACAGTAAGAACCTGGAGTTCCTCTGTTATTAGTATGTCCTCTATCCCAATGACACCTGGTTGTATAAAATGAATGTATATTTTCTACTTGCCTGAGCTAAACCATTAATCTACCAAAGGTGATTATAAGGCAATTTTTATTCTTGGAAAAGTTTCAATTTTTTGCCTCACTCCCAAGCCCCAGGTTAATTCTTTTGAACTTTTATGAACTAACTTGAGTATATATTTCCTTCCCCTTTCCTGTTATCCCCCACCCCAACCCCTGTCTCTGGGTATGATTAACAAAGCACTTGTCATGTACTAATGCGATAGATCTTGGCTTTTTACTCTCTTCTGTTTGTGTTGTTTGGCTGTCCTTTTTGATGCAGTGCTGAAGACTGTGCCCTTTACTGCTCGCACCGCCAAGCGTGGCTCTCGGTTTTTCTGCGAACCTGTTCTCACTGAGGAATACCATTACTAAACTATTACTCTTTCTCACCTGATGCTCTTAAAAGGTTGCTACAGGTTTTTTGACCTCTTACGCCCCCCTCTGTGTGTCTGTCAGGGCCAGCCAACACACTCGCATGGAATCATGTTATGTTTTTGTGTTGTCCTTGTGCTGCATGGTTTTGCATTTCAGTCGTTACTGCTCACACATTTTTGATACATGTATGTGTCCATATTGCGGTGATGGTCTGGGTTTACATAGCAGTTGAATTAATGAATTTGTTGCAGAAATTTTCAGAAAAATAGTAAACACAGCCCTTCTCTGAGAATCATGATTGGGACCAAGTAGATTGCTTGTAAAGTATATCTTTAAACACAAAATGATAGTCATTAATAACAACCACTGTACCTAACATTTACTGAGCACGAACTGTGTTCTAAACAGGTTTACATAAATTAACATATCCCCCCCCCCTTTTTTTTTTACCTGGTTATCATGCTTTGATAGTAAAATGACCTGCTATACAAAAGTGCTCAGGGGGCGGCGCCTGTGGCTCAGCGAGTAGGGTGCTGGCCCCATATACCGAAGGTGGTGGGTTCAAACCCGGCCTCGGCCAACTGCAAAACAGAAAAATAGCCGGGCGTTGTGGTGGGCGCCTGTAGTCCCAGCTACTTGGGAGGCTGAGTCAAGAGAATCGCCTAAGCCCAGGAGTTGGATGTTGCTGTGAGCTGTGTGACGCCACAGCATTCTACCGAGGGCGATAAAGTAAGACTCTGTCTCTACAAAAAAAAAAAAAAGGTGCTCAGGGATGCAAAGTACTCTAACATTGCAAAACAATTTGTAGAAGAAATTGTAAACTATACAGTTGTAAACTAGGCCTTTGTTTTCTATAGTCCATCATATGATGGAACTCATAATCTGAGCTTAACACAGGAAGCCCTTCTGACCTAGAAGCCTATATTATGTTGATCTAGGCAAGCTATAGCCTTACACTACCATACCCTGGGCAGGTCAGCTCTGTTCCCTCTAAGTGTCATGCTCAAGTTGAACTATCAGCAGTTCCATGCTGGAGCTAGGTGCTCCTCAGCGTCTTGTGAATGTCCCTTCATTGTTGGCTCTGTTCCATGTCAAACCCAGGGTATTTCTTCTGTGATGAGATTGCATTTGGACCTGCTTCTTTAGTCAGAATGGTGGCAACTGAAATACTGACTGCAAATACCTATCATCAGAAAAGGCCACTGTTCTTAGAATTAAGAAAAAAATGATCAAATTTTTCCAAGAAGTAATTTCCTGGGCTTAGCTCTTAATGCCTAACAACGAACAAGTTCTCTCCAGTGCCTGATTGATTAGAACAGAGACAAAGTTTATATTCTAATTGGAAATAGCCATTGATCAACTTTCATGCTGAGATTGACATGGAACTGAATATGTGTTTATTCTGTGGTATAACCATACTGTGAATTGCTTGTTATGTATGTTCTACCTGTGAACATATTAAAGGACATAGTGTGTCATTGCCTGCTCTGCAGTGCACTTACCCACCAGTGCTTATTAACAGGCTAGAAACTGTCATCTGCTTGGCTGATGTTTGCTGTCAGTTTTGCTGCTGAATTATCTTTCTGGAGCCAATCTTCAAAGCAGCTTGGAACTGGGTGGTCACAGAGCTGGGTGGGAAGATGCACTCAGCCCTCACTTGTTTTATCTAACACTTGCAATAATGACTTCCCACTCTCTCCTCTGTTGGCTAACATGCCCAGGAATGTTAAGCACTAAGTTGAGTTGCTTTCCATTTTCATCCCATTTTTACTTAACCATCATTTTGTGTTTTTGTTTTTTTTTCTGTTTAGCCTTAAAGAAGAATAATATCACTAAATTTCCAAATGTTCACTCGAGGGTAAGGATTTCTTCTAGCACACCGGTGGTGGAGGATACACAGAGCTGGCAAGCATCACTTTTTACTTAGCTTCCTCCTCTCTCTGTATGCAGATCAGTGGTTTCCATCTATGGCTGAGGTTAATACTGGTGAGATCTGACCAGGGAGAAGTCCTTGACCTCACATTCCAGTGATGTGAGGCTTGAGCCTCTCTGTTGGGACTCTTTCTTGGCCTGCTTCTATGTTTTCAAGTGTGATGGCTTTAGCGAGAGTATTTGCTGATGATACTTGCTTTGAGTGCCAGGCTGTCTTTCCCTTTCTCCTTCTTGGCCTTCAAGTTATTCATTTAACCCCATTGCCATCTGAAGAAATTTGAAAGCAGGTCCTGGCCAGGAAACATAAAGATCTTTAGAACTAATTGCTCAGAGGAATGAAGAACCACAGAATGCTACATATTGTATTTAGCCAGAAATGGAATTCTGATCATTTACCAGTCTGGGTAGGAAGCAAGGGCTCAAGAGGACTACTTCAAGAGTAGGGCAGAGTCACAAACCCCATTGAGTCAGGAGCCAGGAAGGTGGTGACAGGGCTGGTGGGGAACCTGAGAGCACAGGTCTCAGATCTAGCTTGTTCTTGGCATATAGGAATTTGGGCCTATTATTGCTACAACTTTCAATTTTTCAAAAGAAGCTAGAAACCCTGGTTTTTATGCTAATTACTAATTTTAATATTAGGAAACTGTATCTTAAAATGTGGAGGTACAGTGAAGCAAACATTCTGTGGGCCAACTATGGCCAATCAGCTCCATTTTCAATTTGCTAAGTAAAAGAAGGGATAAAAAAGATTTCAGTCTGGTTTAATTCTGTTATTTATAATGGTAGAATGTTTCCTACTAAGTCAACAATACTGAGTTAATGGAAGAGAAATAAATAGTAAGCAACTTAACAATGAGAAAACATACAAACCCTGTTTTATTTTTTTCACTATACCCTGACTGACTCCATTAGAAAGAAGCCACCTGCTGGGTAGGCTACCTCCACTATTCAAGAATGCATGTATTTTTAGAGTGCTTACATAATATTCCTGTTTATTCCACTTCATCCCAATGGAGTAGTGCCTACTTGATGGGCAGTGATGGGCTCATTCATTCAACAAGGATATATATATATTTTTTAAATGTCAGGTATTCTGCATTGCAGTATAAACTGGAAAATGCAGGAGGGCCCATACAACTTCTTCCTGTTGATGAAACCAAAAATATTGAGTGGTAGAGATAGGTGCAGTGGTACACACCTATAGTCCCAGCTACTTGGGGGGATCACTTGATCCCAGGAGTTCTAGTCTAGCTTGGGCAATGTAGCAGAAAAGAACATTCAGGGAATGGAGTATTCCAGTAGAACCTCTATAAGTTGACCACCCAAGGGACTGCAACAAACTGGTCAACATATGGAGATGATCAACATAAGAAACTAGGCCTTAGTACGTATGTTGCATGTCTGCTCTTTAGTTTAACTCAACGAGGTAGTAAATGTAGTAAAATGGTCAACCATGGAGGTTCTACTCTATTTTGCTTTAGATTTAATGGTCAGTAGACATTATGTTTCTAATTCACAGAATAAAAAAACCTTCACTAGCATATGGAATGAAAATAACAGAACCCGTCTCTGCAAACTAAGGACTTGGGGTTCCTTTCTAAAATTTCAAGGATAAGATAGGACAGGGCAGTCTGTCTTATTAGTTTTGTAGTTTAAAACTTAACTGCAATTGTGGCTGATACTTAGGCTTCCAGAAAAAAGACAATAAACAAGCCACAGCTGCTTCCAATTGAAAAAACATTTCAAAATAAGACTTTAGATTCTCTGGCCAGTGACAAAAATAATGTTTGTATTTTTGTCTATTGAAGCCCCAGAATCCTAGCAGTACTGTCATGTTTTGTTTGATTGTAAAGATGTACAAATGTACATGTCCTTGATTCAATGCTTGGTGAGTCTAAAGGGCCCATTAGCTGACTCTTCCACACAAGCTGCTTTGATTGGCTGCCAAGCTGGCCTTTGTGTTGCTTAGACACATGATATTAAAGGTTGCTATTATCTCATTGGAGCTCTCCTCTTTACAGATCTTAGAAACCAGCCATACAGACGAGCCGATGCGGTGAGGAGAAGTGTCAGGCGGCGCTTTGATGATCAGAACTTGCGTTCTATTAATGGTGCCGAAATAACCATGTGAACCCAAGACCTGCCTGCATTAATAGAGGGTGTGCGTGAACGAAAACTGCCCATGTGAACTTTTATGTGCTACCATTTAACTGCAGCCTTGAACACACAAAATATTCTTAAGGGCTCAGATTTAGCAAACACATAGGAATTTTAAAAAGATGGGCTCTCCTTTCAACCCTTGTTAACAAGTGCCTAAAAATGGAAGTACCTGCTCAGATTAATCAAAGCAATAGGACTTGATTTGATTAGGTATCTTTTTACACACCAGTATGTTATTCATTTTTTTAACCAAAATGTAAATTTCGTATTAAATTCATTACCTGCCATTGTAATCGTCCCATGATGGCCCACCCTCATTTTCTGATTAAGTTGTAAATAACATGGATCCATATGCTGGGGGCTTCCTCTGCTGAGATGTCTTTTAAGGAATTAATTTTGTGTTTCAGACATATCCATCACACTTTTGTGTTTCTAAAGACTTGCAACAATGGAAGAAGGGAAAAGTCACATGATAAACTCCTGTTTATAACTAAGCTCTAGCAAAGTGCAAACAGGATGGAACTGCAGTGGCACAAGTCACTCAAACAATAGTTTCACATACTACTATTTCTGTGCTAGGGAAGGATGCTCCATAAGAGACCTTTACCAGTATGAATGCAAAGATACGATGGCATAAAATGTTGTATAACACTTATTTGCAGTACTATGTTCTTCAGCTAAAGGCAGCTTTTTAATGCAAATATATTTATTAATTAGCACTAAAATTAACATCTCAGTGATCAGTATTAGGATTTCTAAAGACCACTATGGGTTAATCCTGATAATAGAAACTAGTGCCTTGCTAGCCAGGGAGAAATTTTCTAGCTCTATCAACAAACGTTCAAAGTTACATCTAGTAGTAGATTAGTGTTTGGAACCTGGCCTTATTCTCCTCTGACAATCGCAGAGTTTTCGTATCTTCAATTTCCTTTCGTAAATTGGAGAAGATACATTTGTCATCATGTGTCAAAGCTAAATTGTTTATTTTCCAGATTACTTACAGGGAATCACAATAAAGTCACTGAAAAATATTAACATTAAGTTTAATATGTAATGTGACTAAATGGCCAACTAAGCCACTGTTTTTTCCTTCCTTTTCTGGCAGGGCACTTGATCCATTCCAAAGTCAAAAACTGGACTGAAGTTAAATTTATACTTTCATAGTATACATTCTGCTTTTGGCTTACCTTCTTGGTACATTACATCAATATATTAATTGTAAAGTTTATTGTATAGTATTTAACCACTGAATTTCTTATTTTATGTTGTGCTTATGTGAACCCTTTGGTAAAGGTCCCTTTTCCTTGGATAATGTGTAGTTATATGATCTTTTTAAATGTACAGATATTTTGCTATAAAATTGGTGCAGTTTTTTATGGTTTTTACACTTCTCTTTAATTCCTACGTAAGCCTCTAGGTGATATTGTAAATATTGTTTAAAAATGCATCAGCCTATGCTATACAATCTGAATGTTATTTTAACTTAATAGTTTTTTTTTTTTAATATATATTTAACTACCAGGACAGCTTAGGGATCTGTTACCACAGTTCACTTTAGCATACCTATTTACAGAAAGATTACCTTTTAAACTGCCACCTGCTGGCACATTTCCACAAATGTGTACTTTAAAAAGAACATGCCAAGATTTTGTCTGTTTACTAAACACTCATTTTGATGAGAATGCCGATCTGACCATAACACATAACACAAATAGTTGGACCATTTACCATAAAGCAGCTGTTTTCCAAAACTCAATGCTGATATGAGTATGTTAAAGTAATTGCCTATTTATTGTTCTACAAATAGACAATGTTGGCATGTTCTTTTCTATTTGTCTATTAATGAGCCTGCTTCTTAGCAATATTAGAAATGTTTTATAAGAGCAATTCATGTTACTTTTCTGGTCTTTTCATGGCATATGAGCAAATAAAAACTATTTACACTAATATTCTATATGTTATATTTTTCAATGGTATAGTTAGGGGGATTTAAGTAGACTTTAACCTTCTGGGAACTGGTCCATCTTGTGATCTCAGAATCCAAACATAATTAGTAAAAGTGAAGAATCCCTCTATAAACTCTTGACCATCCTATGGATCACAGGAATGAAGACGGCAGATTTAAAGTAGTAAGGGATACTTCCCTAAAATCTTATTTATAAAGGTTGCTTCCAGAGAAATAGCACTTCTTTGGCAAGATGCCACCCCTCAACTGTGTTTTAATTAGGGTATTATACAAATATAAATAGGTAACCCTGTACCTGACAACCATACAAGTTGGCAAACTACACGCAAGCATTTTGGCCCCACTGCCCACACACAGTGATATTTGTAATGATGATGCCAAGTCATCTGAGAAGTTTGTGTGTAATGTTTAGCATATTCTCTAGAAAAACCTTTCACTTAGCTTTAAATTTTGTCACAAACCCTGTGACATACATTATTAACACTTTGCTGTTTACAGATTATATGCAGTCGTCTTAATGTTACTTGTCACAGGCCTGTTACTACAATTGCGCACATTAGGAAGGAAAATGACTCAGCAAAATTAAGCAACTTGCTCAGGGCTACCATCTAGTAGGTGGAAAAGCATGGAGAAGCCTCAGGTCTCTGTTTCCAATTCAATCCACTTTCCACTACACCAGTTATATGATTTATTTATTGGAAGTTTCATTTTAATAGCAATAGTATACCAATGCAACCTTGGTACTTGATGAACACCAACGGAGGGGAGGGAGTTAGTCACTGACCCCAGAATAATAGGATTTTGAGAAAAACCAATATATTTTACATTTCATTGCACAAGTACCTAACCCTTTAATCACATTCCCTACATGTTCTTTTTATTATCTGTTCTTTTGATGTGTGACTGGGACAGAGTTATTTGCTGCCTTCAATTTTGCAGTTACTAAGACTCTCTAGTTTTAGATCCATACAAGCACCTAATGCACTCATTTTGAGATAAGGTCTTGCTCTGTAGTGTGGAGTGATGTCAACAGTCAGCTCACCGTGACCTCAAAATCCCGATCCTTCTAACTCAGCCTTCTGAGAAGCTGGGACTACAAACCATAAGTTACACTTGGCTAATTCAAAATTTATTTATAGAGACACAGTCTCTCTGTTGTCCTGTCTGGTCTTAAACTCTTAGCCTTAAGCAGTCCCCCCACCTCAGCCTCCCAAAATGCTAGGATCATAGTGGTCAGCCTTTATACCAGGCTACTTTTGTTTTAAAAATGTTTATCATGGGCGGCACCTGTGGCTCAAAGGAGTAGGGCGCCAGCCCCATATGCCAGTGGTGGCGGATTCACACCCACCCCTGGCCAAAAACTGCAAAAAATAAAAAAAAAACTTTATCATGGTGGCACCCATAGCTCAGTGGGTAGAGCGCCAGCCACATACACCAACAGCTAAAACGACAACTACAACAAAAAAAAACAGCTGGGTGTTGTGATGGGTGCCTGTAGTCCCTGCCACTTGGATGGCTGAGGCAAGAGAATCACTTAAGCCCAAGAGTTTGAGGTTGCTGTGAGCTGTGATGCCACTGCACTCTACCCAGGGTGACAGCTTGAGACTTTGTCTCAAAAAAAAAAAAAAAAATTCGGAGTCATTGATAATCATGTATATGTATGTATGTATATATTGTACATTATTGTATGTTTATATACATATATGTGTATGTTTATCAATGACTCAGAATTTAGCACTCTTGTTCCTGTTCCTTAACACTAACATGCACTGAGAAGACCAGCAGCCCTCCTTAAGTCTGCTTAGGCTCAAAATACTAAATTTACTCTGTAGAACTAATTTTACACTGCGATATGGTATCGTTAGGTAGGTAGGTAGAAATCTAGGTTTTCTGGGAAGGCCCAGGGCAGGCCCCTGATGCTGCCCACTGTAATTTTGCCCCATGTGATTGCTCCTACCCAGGGAGGGTGGACCCTTCTACCAATCTACCAATTAGAAGCTAGCCTGTCAACTGCAAAAGTATGTAGAAGCTCTCTACTACAGGAGATACAAGAGTTTTGAAGGAGACAACAGCCTTGAGACTGATTATCATGTCATTAACTTAAATCTACATTGTGATTCACATTCCCCAATGGGCTCTCAGATAGGCTCATGGGAAGTTGCATGCACAGTAAGACTGATTTCAATGTGACTTGTGAACCATCAACCAAAGCAATACAAAGGAGAAACCCCAACTATATGCTAATCCTTTTTCTTTGTCACAATGTGGTCCCACTTAATGTTTATGGTGAAGAAGGCAAGCATTTAAGTTTTACCAAGGACGAGAAAGCTAAGTTTACAGAATAAAAAAGTTCACAAAGCAAGATATGTATCTTTCTCTTCCTCAGTAAACTTTCACACTTGCCTTACTTTGGGGTCTCATTTTTTGACCAAGAGCACTCCGAGAACTGGAGGACCAAGCAGCTGCCATGAAACCCAGCAATACTCGTATAATACTAGCCCTTTTAATACTCTATACAACAAAATTCTTTGCCCTAATATATTCACTTCTTAATTTTTATTATCAGAAATGTTGCAAAGGTGAGTTTATTAGCACAGTTCATACAATTTGTTTTCCATTTCTTTTTAAAGTAATATTCCTTCTATCCCCAAGAAAAAATCTGAAGCAAGAAACAAATGCACAAATAAAGTGTTGATAGACATTTTTGGTCTAACTTTTTATCAAAAAAAGCAAAAATTATACTGAGATAATAGAATGTCGGCAACTCACACCACAAACTTACTGCCTATAGAGAGTGCTTAAAGGAAAAAGTCGACACAAACCCAACTTACTCAGTAAAAGATATTGATGCTTTTCTAATAAATTATATTTATTAGGTCTAATTTTATATAACTATTAAGTTCTTTACATCAGAATAACATTTTAACAGAAGTGAAAATATAGTAGTTACAAAATACAGAAGACAGAAACCTTGTTCCCCCTCTTACTCACCTTTCAGTACAAGTCCTCGGTTCAGTTGTGTTCAGAGGTAGGCAAGAAGACCAACACCTACCAAAAAGTTTGCAGGCAGGACCAAAAAAAAAAATATGTTTATAAATAACACATTTAGATACCTTAAGGAATGGCATAGAAGAGCATCAGGAAATGGCTTAGTTCGAATCTAATCTGATTAGCTAGCCACTCACTGTTTCATAGTCTTTGGGGCTGGGAGAATTGGCCAGATCACATCAACTTCACACATAGGACAATTACCAATCACTAACAATGAGACAGCTTTGTAGTACTAGAACCCACAGAGAAGCAAGTTTAAGAAGTAGAGAATCTACTATTAGTTAAGGAACTTAAGCCAGGTAGACAGAATGAAGGGCTAGAGAGAAATGTGTAGGTAAGTGGAGCAAAACCATCTCCCTCAATTCCCACCTCACTTTTAAGTCCTATCCAGTAAACTGAGTGACTGCCATGTTGCTATGATTTGCTTCTATTCACAATACCCCCAATGACTGTTTTTCAACTTAGAATTTAAATTGTATGTTTTCATGAACAAGCTTTTGAACATTCCTTAAATTAACACTTAAGGTATTGTCACTTATTTTAGGTGCACTCCCGTTCTAATTGCCTTTATTGGTGTGTTAGTATGGTTTATTCCAATGATACCTTTTCAAGTCTTACAATAGAGATGATGGATATCCTGGATGTTGAACACATGTAATCAACAAATATATTTATTCAGTAAGTGCCTATTAAGTGCTAAGCACTGTCTGAATCCTCAGTGATGTATGTAAGAGTGAATGCAAGAAATCCCTGCCACCAAGGAACTTACACGGCCACCACTGAAGCTGGAAGAACTGGAAAACTTGAGAGGAAGGTAAGAATAAGGATGGTAAGAATTATTTAGATTGGTATATGCCACTACCAGAAGCACAGAATGAGACAAGCCTATTATCAGAAGCTTATTTGAATACAGTTCCAGGAAAATAACCCATGACATTATTCTGCTTTTCTTTTATGTAAAATGAGTGGTTTTATGTAAGGAATGTAGGATGGCTTAATTAAAATCTACCTAGTACTAAGACAGATACATCTCCAAGGGAAAAGAAATAGTCCCAGATGTTAAGTTTGAAGGAGTTAATATACTTTGTTTCTTTTATTTAGAAATACTTAGTTTTAAAAGCTATTCTTTAGTTTTATAATTTACATTTAAATTATATAATATACTTAAACATCCTATTTAAAAAAGATATCCATCATCACTCTTCCCTGTCTATTATTTAAGAAGAGACATATCTACATATGTCTCTCTTACATATCTAAGCTTTAAAAAAATTCTATATAAAGGGGTTACCCTTTTCTGGACAAAAAACAAAAATAAAAAATGGTGGCTATCTGTTAGCATTCCAAGAAAACCAGGAGCATTAGGTAAATGTTCTTAAAGCATATAATTGAATGAAAGCCATGGATTATATAGGTTAAAGCTATAAAAACATTCCAGAAAAATGCACACAGAAGATGGTATTTCAGGAGTTTAGTTTCTTTGACATAACACTATGAACTGATTGCCTT
>CAUYRH010143918.1:0-30556 GCA_963574655.1 Perodicticus potto
TTTTTTTTAATAATAATTTTATTAAATCATAATTGTGTACATTGGTGCAATCATAGGGCAGAATGTGCTTCATATACAATCAGAAACATTTTGATCGTACTGTGAGAGATAGCCCTCATAGGAGACTGTTAACAGGGAGTGAGAATCAGGTTGCAGGGAAGGGCCCTATACATGAAAGAGGACGGCATTCCAGGAGCTTCTAAGTGAGAAAAGATTTGAGGAGTTGAAAATATGCCTAAAGCGAATTTTAGAAAACTTCATGATTTATATGCACTCAACCTTTAGGAGAATTTTAAATAATGTTTAAATTATTCCATGAGCTCTCTGGGTTCAGGCTGTTCTCTCTCCATTTTTGTCTTAGCAGAGCGTGGGCCATGGAAGAAGTAGGGAGCTCTATCTGCACTTCTGTGGTATTTTGTATAGAGCAGGTGTTTTTAAAATTAGTTTTTGACTCAACAAATTACTTGAAAGTAAAGGGTAGTAAAAATTCAGCCCTGAAAATAAAACAACAGGGTTTGATTTTACCTTAAGAAAAATACAGAGATAAGAGTGAGATGACTTATTCATGGTGATATTTAGATTATCTCATGAAAAACCTGCATTGCATTCCAAATTCTAATGCTCAGCAGATAAATACTCAATAACTATATTAAATAAACATGATTATTTAATAATAGAATTGATCTTATAGAAACAGAATATAATATTTATCAGAGACTGGGAAGAACGGGTGGGGGGAATAAAATTAGTGGTCATTAATGGGTGCAAATATATAGTTAGAATGAACAATATTTGATAGCAATAAAGTGACTATAATTACAATAGGTTATGGCATACATTAAAATACCTAAAAGGGTGGAATTCAAATGTTCCTAACACAAATAAATGCCTGAGGTGATGGATACCTCAGTTACCCCAATTTGAATAATTCACATTGTATGCCTGTATCAAAACATCACATGTACCTTACAAAGATATGACTATTATGTACAATAATATTTAAAGATAAATAATATAAAAATAAATAAAAATAAAAACTATAATATATCATTTTATTCAAAACCCAAAGACTTACAAGAGCAGGAAAAATACAAGCTTTCTATCAGTACCTATTAATAGCAAAACTGCATTTAAGGAATTGAGGCAAATTATCTCTTGTTGGGATGAAATTCAAATTGACCTCACAAATCAGCAACTTGCCCTTCCCCCCCATGGGGCAGCAGCTGATAAATAAAATTCAAAGATGCAGACATAGGGATAGATAGTTGTGCGCGCGCACACGTGCGTTTATGTTTAACTATGTGTATATTCTGTTGCTTCCTGTTACTAATTGATAAAGTCTCATAGATTTACCTCTCATTTTTGAAGGAAGGAGCAAAGTTTACTAGGTTGCAACAGTCATAATGAAGTTGTGGCTAAGTCCCAGTAAACCTTAATTTGAGACCAGATTTGCCCCTTGAAAACCTTGTGACTGGTTGCAAAATTCCAACAGTTGTAGAAAAAGGTTTGTTAAAAGAAGGGTGATATGCACTCGTACAAATATCCTCCACCTCATTGCAAATCAAGTAAGTCTGATTTTTTTGAAAAATGACCAAAATCTATTTGCTTGTAAATATATTGAACTTTTGTTTTCTCCTTTTTGGAAATTGTTTTGCATCTTTTAATTATCCTATACATCAAGGGCTAGCAACCAATGCTCCATGGACTAAATAGCCTTTACTTAAGCTTAAAATGTCTGTTCGTATTTTTTATATTTTCAGAATGGGATTGTGAGCCTGTGAAATGATCCTTCCATTAGAATACTAGTTATTTATAATGCTATGTTTTTATTTCATATTTTGAACAATATGTTCCCATCTCTAATCTCTCTCAGCCAAATATCTTACAAAAAGAATGTGTTTTTAAAACCATTTAGAGAGCATACCCTTCTAAAGCAAGGATTATAATATTCACTTTGTTTATATCTAGCAGTAATGGAGTACTATGCATGTCAAGGGATTCAAAAATAATGTGTATGTATGTCCCAGAATCATTTGGATTCATTTTCTTTCCTAACTGAGGAGTTCAGCTTTCCGAGTACAGAAACACTGCTCATTCTTTGTCATCCATTAGATTTGTGCAGGGATGTTCCTATATTTTTATTCTGCATGGTCAGGAATAAAAAGCCCTTGAAATCCAGCATCATTAGGACCAATGTTATATGTCTCTTTTGTATTTATTGCTTTTATTGAACCAGATATGCTATTCAGTCATTTACTCAATATACATTTTTGAACTCCTATTCAGTATCAAACATTGTGCTAATTGCACTAAATGTAATTAATAAATTCATTTCCCATAGTAAGTGCATGTAGTTTGATGGAGAGGAGAAACACACAAATGCATAATGGAATAGAGATTGCTGTGTGAGGATACTTAAATAAAAGAAAATGAAGCACTGTCTCAAGCAACACAGATAAAATTGGGGTTTAATTTTGAGACTAAATAGAAATTTTCCAAAGAAGCAGAGAAAAGGCATTACTATAAGAGGAAAAAGAATACAGAATTGCTTAAAGTCATCAAGAGAGCGTACAATTGTTGAGGACATGGGCTGCTTTTAACTCATTAATGGACAGTCAAACAAATAAATGTTATTTATATTCTCCATTCAAGACTATTTTTAAAATCCTTAAGAAGCATTGTACCAAAGACTAAATATTCCAAATTATAAAGCAATGTTTTCCTACATAAAGATAATCTTGTGGTACAGATGAAAAACACATAAAATACCTTTACAATATGAAAGAGCATTTGAAATTATATGTTATGAGATGTTGGAGAGAAAGGGACAGTGAGAGAGAGGGAGAGAGGTCAATGGTAGGGGAAGAACTTTCAGGATGAATGGAACTTGAGTGGATCATGCAGAGCATATGGAAAGGTATTGGCGGTGAAGGATGGTCAAGGTTTCAGAGCTCTACAACACAGAAACCAAATTAAAATTTTGCTCCAGGGAGAACCATTTGCATAGAGTAAAAATCTGAATATATCTTTCCTGTTTTATTTCTCAGACTTGTTCAACTTAGCAGCCTAGCAGGAAATATCCCATACCATCATGTGGAGTGTCTTCTGAAAGCCCAGCCATGGGATTTGCAATTTAGAGCATCAGAGCTTGTTTAAGGCTTAAGGATCATCCAATTCTTTCTTTGAGTTTGGGATCATGCCACCCTAGCATAGAATCTCATGAGAGTCCTAAAGGTCACTAAAATTTCTGTGCCTTGGTTTTGCTGATCCAGCACTTAGAATTTTCATTTCCATTTTGAAACCAATAAATCAGCATATCTTGCCAGGGGAGTTTTAACCTAAGATTCAATCAAGTTGCTCAGTCGGAATGACTCCTGAAAATTGATCTGCTAAGAATGGAAAAGAAGTTTCACTTATCTAAGGAACATGTATCGCTGACTTACAGCATTAGGCTAGCTGGATCGTGTAGGTTAAGCTGTGGTAATTAAGAAGATCTGAGCTTATCCACACCAAGTAAAACAGAAAGTTTGTTTTGTTTTCTTTTGCCATATATTGTTTTGTCCTTATTTTTATGACCCATACAAACTATTGATAGATAATTTTTACCAAAATTATGTCTTTGAAGGAAACAATTTGCATTTCAACACACTAATTCCATCATTCAATATATGTTTCAAAATAGTATCACTATCAATATGTTGTTTTTCAGTCTAATCCTGTCCTATTTCTTTGATCAGGGCTAGCCCAGTCTCACAAGAGAATCCTAAACAGATCCTTTATCTCACTACTAAAACACTAGAAAGAAATTGAAAAATGATCACCTCTCTTGACACTCTACTTCCCCCTTAATGAAGCAATAAGTACCCAATTAATCTAATCAAATCATCACACAGGTTAGCAAGGTAACATGTCCCAAGTGTTCTGTGTATTTAGAGAAAGGTATTGAGAGAAAGGTATTACTCAGAGAAAATAAAGTCTAAAAAACCAAAAGGCTTCTCACAGAAGCCCCAAGGACACACCTACAAAGTCCTTCCCACAATAACTCAGCTCTTAAAAATATATAGAAACTTAATTTCCTAGGACTTGAAACTAATGCTTGTTTCTGCTTTTGTAAATGCCAATACCTGCCTTCTCTAGCTCAGTTGAAACTGATCAATAAGAGGGTACCTGTGCACAAAGGACCCGTGGCTGGAGATAAAAGGGAAAAGACAGCTGCAGTCAGGGAGCTTGGCCATTTCGGACACTAGTCTGCTGAATCTCCACCAGCTAAAATAGAGCTCTTCCACATCTTGAAAACTCTTCCTCCATATCTTGATGTTCAGGTGATTATTTCTCTCAGCCAGGCCCTCATCTTCCTGCAACATCGTATAATATACAGAAGAAACATCATGATCTTATCTGTGCATTATCCCCTTCACCTTTAAATTAGAAGACTGGTTTTCAGCCTCGCTGCCCAGAATCAAGTGGGCATAATGTCAAAGGAGTAAATGCAGAACTAAGGTAAAGGGAAAATAAGTGAATTGGCAACCACTAAAGTCACTAATATCTCAAACTTATGAATATGAGGAATTAGTCTGTTATTGAGAAATCTAAAAATAACATCATTTTTTTCTTGCAGAGTTCGACACTAGTTTCTTCCCTCTTCAACTGCTAGATACCATGTAAAATAAAATCTGTGCATATTTTGAAAACTGAGAAGCATTCTTTTCTGTCCCACCATAGAAAGGAAGGCAAACTTCCCCCATGGTAAGCAGAGTAATGAGGTAAGAGT
Organism: Perodicticus potto; assembly: GCA_963574655.1. Classification (NCBI taxonomy): domain Eukaryota; kingdom Metazoa; phylum Chordata; class Mammalia; order Primates; family Lorisidae; genus Perodicticus; species Perodicticus potto. The sequence continues at coordinate 4,772 of CAUYRH010143918.1, forward strand.
AACAGAACAATCTTTGCCTTTAGAACTTTGTATTATGATGACTAGACAATTACAATGGAGGTTTGTTGTTGTTATCATTAGCTCATGGAGTGTTCAAATGCAGTGATTTCTAAAATATAAATTGGTAAAGGGAATTGAAAAATGAAAGGAATACTTAAAAAAAGAACCGCGAGAATGTCTGGTCAGACAGCAGCAATGTATTAAATTGTAGTTTAATTGTTTCAGAGTTTTCCTCCAAACGCTTAAGGGAAAATTGCAAGCATATTGAAGAGGAAAAGGCTAAGCTGTGCAAGGCATATTAAATTAAAGTATTCCAAATTTCTCTACATCTGGTATTTGTCAACGTGCTTTCTATAGCTCACAGGGGAAAGAAGAGAAAGCGTCGCCCCCAACTCCATGTCCCAATTTTTAATTGCATAACCCTCTAGAAAACTCTGCCCCTTTGATCTTGCTCTGTAATTATGGGATGGGCTTTTTAATGGAAAGAGACAGGAAAAAGTTCGAAAAATAAACTTCGCACTTTTCCCAGAAGTTGTTCTTAAACACATTTTCTTTCTTGGTCCCTCAAGAATTGCAGAGGCTGAAGCTGATATTAGAAGAAACTTTACCCTTGTTCACATTTTATGAAATTTTGAAGGTGGGAACCCTTTATATAGAAAGGAAACGTCAGCACTGGATTGGGAGCCACTTTGCTGGGTTACTGTGAGCATGTTGTGAAGAGTCCAGGCATTTTATGAGACAATTATTACACTGTTGGTAGCTTTATGTCAGGCTTTGCATAACTGTTTATATCGTGGAAATTTTTAAATACTATACATCAGTGTCCAAGTTTGCCAGCATCTCAGCATGTTGGAAGAAGAGGCAACAGTGTAAGAGGATAGCCATCTGCACCTTATGTACTTTAGTGAAAATGCTCTAGTGTGAGAGGATTAGTGAGGCACCATGGATGACCATACTAGGAGCTCAGGGAGACAACAAATAGTGGGATGACCCACCAGAAGAAGATGATGCAAGACAAAAATGTCAAGAAGGTTGCTCCAAAATGGTTCACCATCAATGAATGAAATTCATCTGCTATGGTTTGAATGTTTCTGCCCCTCCAAAATTCATGTTGAAACTTAATCTCTACTTCAACAATTAAAAGAGGAGGGCCCTTAGGAAGTGATTCGGCCCTGAGGGCTCCATCCAAATGGACGGATTGGTGCCCTTATAAAAGGGCTTGAGGAAGCAGATCCATTCCTCCTATTCCTTTTGTCATGCAAGGACACAGCCTTCTCTTTCTCCTCAAGACAACACCATCTTGCCCTTAACAGACACCTAATCTGTCAGCACCTTTATCATGGACTTTCTAGCGTCCAGAGCTGTGGGAAGTAAATGTCTTTACTTTATAAATCTCCAATCCATTGTAGATTGTTATAGCAGCAGGAAAGTACTAAGACACCATCCCCAGATAGGAAATTTTGCTTTTAAAGACTAGCATGCTTGATTATCTGCTGACCTGTGTCTTTAAATAAATGTTACACAAAATTATGTGTATTTAACCATGTCCAAACAGCTTTCTCAGTGGTGTTCTGAAGCCCAAATTGAAAACAAAATCCTTCTAAATTTTGTTAAACCAAAATTGACCAGAACCTTCTAGAAGTCACTGCAGGAGGCTTGTGCAGAGAGTAACCTGGCAACTATTCAGGTGCCTACTTGGGTAGTACAGGAATCAATGAAAATTTAGTTTGTATTTATGCTCATGAATGGAAAGTTACAAGAAGTATAATCAATACAGATTTAAAATTATAAAATTATAGCTAACACACACACATCACTTATAAGGATCACATGTATCAACACTTAGTTTGCATCAGAACCTATAGAGTAACTTCTGCTATTTTACAGATGAAAAATAAAACAACAACAATATAGAAACCTGAGTAACACGGATTTTAATTACCTCACCTAACATCTCACATCAGTAAGTTTGGAGCAAGACTTTGAATCCAGATGGTCAGGCTGGGTGGCACCTATGGCTCAGAGAGTAGGGCGCTGGCCCCATAAACTGAGGGTGGCAGGTTCAAACCTGACTCTGACCAAACTGCAACAAAAAAACAGCCAGGCGTTTTGGCGGGTGCCTGTAGTTCCAGCTACTCGTGAGGCTGAGGCAAGAGAATTGCTTGAGCCCAAGAGCTGGAGGTTGCTGTGAACTGTGATGCCATGTCACTGTACCAAGGGGGACAGAGTGGGACTCTGTCTCTAATAAATAAATAAATAAATAAATAAAAAATTAAGAAGCTCAGAGCTTAACTGCTGGGCCAATGTCTTCATGGAGCCCCAGCATTCATCACATAGGAAGTGCTACTGTCTAAGAATTTTCTTGTTCAAGTGCTCTTTTTACTAAAATATACTGCACACTCTGTTTTCTCTTTCTTGTTTACAAAAGATGTCAATGAATATGCAAATATTTTTATGTCTATATCAATTCCTATGATTATTATAGTCACTAGCATAAATGTAAATTTAACCTAAGTCTTCCCAATTTAATAAATGATTAAGAGTTGACCAGAAATTACATATTCTACTAGGAGCTACAGAGGATGGAATAGTATTTAACACATCTGCACTAGAGATTACAGTAGAAGTTGAGAAGCAACACTTGCACACTTGGAACATTGGGAGATTGAAAAAATAATATAAAATGAAGTGTTTCCTTTAGGAAAGTTGGTATAAGACACAATATTACATCTATGTGCCATCCTTAAGGATTCTTAGAAGAAGAATGCAAAGGAAAATATTTAGAGGCCAGTGAAATATGAGAAATAAAATATCACTTTTATATAGCATGGTTTTAGAAAGTAATATAAAGGGTGAATATAATAGATTATGATGATAATCAAATGATTTTCTATGGAAGGTAGATACCAAAAAGAAAAAAAAACTAGACTAGATAAGAAAGGAAATAAACATTACATAGAATCTTGAATAATTGAAAAAGAGACTTATATAATATAAAAAAAAAACAGAGATGTAAGTATGACATGAAGCTGAGGAGACAAGGGAGAAAGTTTACATTAGAAGGGGAGAGGTTCCATAGAGGGAGGGTAAACAATGTGGACCACACCTATGGAGCATATTGTAAGGGTACAAGTCAAATCTACCAAGTATAGAACATAAATGTCTTAACGCAGTAATTAAGTAAATGAGGTGAAAGCTATATTAATTAGTTTGATGTAACCATTCCAAATTGTATAAAAAAAACACATTGTACCCCATAAACGAATAAATGTATTCATGATCTATGTGTATATGACTTAATACAAGGGAAAAAATTAAATTAGTAACTCAAAAGGTGCCAGTATTTCTTTCTATGGGCTGAGGCACCTGGACTAACAGGCTTTATAACTCTCAGACTTGATTAAGAAACAAAGAAACAAGGTTCAAATTCAAACAAAAAGAATGTTTTAGAGTAATACCAACAAATATTTTATAATTAGATTATTCTTGATGATTGCTTTAAAGAAATTTAACCTCTACTTGAATTAAAATGACAACAAAATTATGTACTTTAAAGATATATGAGGTCAATTTTTTAATTAGCATCCATATTAATGTATCAGTTGAGGAGTTATTAGGAATACAGAAGGGGAAGAGAGAAATCAGGACCAACAGTGTCATTGTGAGGAAGAAATTAAAATGAATTTGGAATGTAGCAAAGTATCTCCTAATAAAAGAAGACAAGGAGCCAATGTTATTCTAAGGGCTGGAGTTGTGCACAAGAGAATAAGGTCAGAATAGCATGTATGGGATGGAATGCTGGAGGAATCAAGCAACTTTCATGACTGAAGTGAGTGCTTTTTGACCCCAGGAGGGCATTTGCTGGCAAATTAATAATATGAAGCAATGACAAAATCCCAAACCCTATTATCAAGTTGAATTTTATTTATTGTCAGTCTTAAGTATATGGTGATTAGGCTAATGACATAATTTATTGTTATATTTGGAGTAAGTAGCTTTAACTGTTGCAAAAGATAAATCCTGGCTATCCAGAGATATAAAAAAGTCACAAGTTGAAGTCAGGCAGCATCTTCCAGCCTATAGTTACATCTGCAACGCTTGATCTCCAGGGTCACCACAGCAGAGAGAGTGAGACCTGAGGATTTCTGCAGACTTTTAAAAAGTCCATACCAAGACACAACACACATTATGACTATCCACATTCCATCAGCCAAAATTCAATCTCCATAACACACCCATCAGCAGGGAAATATAGTCTCCTTGTGTGCCCAGCAAGAAAATATACTAAAGTGACCAAAAGCATTGTTTATGCCACAATAGATTATTAGAAAAGGAACATTGATTACATTTATGCTTGGGACATATTTTGCTTCTCACTACTATGACTGGGAAAGAAAGTGTATCAATGGGATATACTGAAACAACTCACCACCAGCGTCTTCGTCATGAATCTCCAAGCCTCCCGAGGAAAGTGTCTGAATAATGGTTGGAAGATGAGTCGGTCTTTGAAGGTAGGATGGTATTAGCTATTAATGCTAACAATTTGGCTTACCAGACATCAATTGTCAGAAAGAATTTACATACGGTCTCTCTATATACATACTGTCTATAAACCCTTTGGTCTCTATGTGCCTGTATATTCTAGATGCATCATTTGGTCTCTCCTAAAACATACTAGGAGACCCCCCAAGGTAGAACTACCTGATCATTTCATAGTGAAAGGCACACCATGAAGGCATCCCATACCACATCCTCTTCAGAATTCATCAAACTTGGTCCCCAATCTGCATTCAGTTTTGTTCACTACTGTTTACTCCTTGAACCCAACCCTCCCAAAATTTACCTTTGGGGTAGTAGAGTGGTACATTCCTAAATTAAAATACTTAAGCTTATAACTTCTCCTGGGGGTGGGGTGGGGAAGAAGTCGGGTGAAGTTATCAGTTCCCTCACTATTTAGAAATAGAATAAGTAAATGGGCATGGAAGTTCATGACTGTCTGGGAGGCCAAGGCAGGAAGATTCCTTGAACTCAGGAATTTGAGGCCAGCCTGAGCAAGTATGAGACTATGTCTCTACTGTAAATAAAAAAATTAGCCTGCATGGTAGTGGGCACCTGTAGTACCAGCTACTTGGGAGGCTGAGGCAGGAGGATCACTTGAACCCAGGAGTTTGAGGTTGCTGTGAGCTAGGTTGAGGCCATAACGATCTAGCCTAAGCCACAGACCTAGACCCTGTCTCAAAATTAAAATGTGTGTGTGTGTGTGTGTGTGTGTGTGTGTGTGTGTGTGTGTGTATGTATGTATGTATTTGTGCTTTACTGAGAAGGAAGTGCGGGAGAAAACTGGCAGCTTTGGCAGATAAGAGAACCCCATCCCATATCATAGTTGGATTGAGGACATATTCCCCACATGTCCAATTAGAGTGCTACTTGGAATTTTTCTAATATTGTCTAACAAAACAGAGCCTGTCCTCATTGGCAGGCTGGGATAATGTGAGACAGTAGCTAGTGAGGGCCCTTTTTCTAGGATATACAAAAAACCTAAGAATTAATTCAGTGAAAGAAGATAAAGTAGTTGGAAGATGAAAAGTAAGAGCAAGGAGCGGGGAGGGAGAGAGAACTGAATACTAAACTGAATCCTATATTCCTACAGGATCGAAGCCATTTCTAACTTCCAATTATTGAGCTAATAAATGCATACCCTATGCTATTCACCAGTTCACATAAAGGATTATAAAACATGATGGATGCACATCTGTTGAAATAAAATTTATAAAGTTTATAAGATAAATACAAACTGCACATGAGTAAAAACAAAGAGATAGTATCAGTAACTACTAAATTTTTGAAAGTACTATTTTAGAAAGATGTTTGTGTCAGGTATTGTCTTAGTTTTGTGCTATAGCAGAATACCACAATTATAAAGAACAGAAATGTATTTCTCAAAGTTCTGGAGGCTGAGTAGTCCAAGATCAAGGTGCTGGCGTCTAGTATCTAGTGAGGGCTGCTGTCTGCTTTGAAGATGCTTCTTGAGTCCTGGATGCATCCTCCAGAGGGAAGGAGATCTTCACAAGGCAGAAGAGTAGAAGAGAGAGAATCCATCCCTGCAAGACCTTTACAGTGGCATTAATTTATTGGTAGGGGTAGAACCGTCATGACCTCAATGGTTCCCACTGGGCCCCAGCTTACAACACTGTCGCAACGGGGTTTGAGTTTCAAAATGAGTCTGTGATAGGACAAAAACATTCAAACCACAGAAAGCAGTATTTAAAATGCCTTCTACCCTCCTTTGTATAGACAGAGATTTCCCGTAAATGAGTTAATTTCACTTTAATATAATCGTATAATACTTATTACTATCATCACACTCCTCAAGCAGCAAATGTGTGACTCACAGAGGGAAATGATTTACTTGAGGTCACATAATTAGAACCTGGGCAAGAACTCAAACCAATGTTCTCATTTTCTCTGTCTGATTTCCAAATGAGCATCTTAGGGCTGAGAACTACAAAATCTAAAAGTAACATTATCACATATAGTTAAGAAAGTTTAATTGCAACTCAAAAAAATAATTGTAGAGGAAAAACTGTCTTGGTTTTGAGTTCACTTATGAAGCAGAGCCTCACATAAAACCCTGGGTGCAGGTATTTTATTGCGGAGGTGACCCCAGGGAGCTGGAGTGCGGAAATGGGAAGAATGAGACAAGACAGCAGGAAAGAGGAAATGATTGTGCTTGTCATCAGTGTGGCCAACTGGAGCTGAATTGCACTTGGGACCCTTTGATAAATCCCATGACACGTACACAAAACTTTTGACTTGAAGGGTCGGAGTCTGGGGTTTTTATCCACCAAGCCTAAATTCCTACTATTGGAAGTATCCACGTCCTTCCCCTCTTTTTACACTTCCAGAAGCCCTGGTAGGCCACAGCTGTGTGGGGACCAAGAGAGCCTGTTTCTGCTTCTTGGAGAAAAGACCTGAGACAGAGGGTGGGAAGAATTCGGATTGTTGGTACTGAGCCCTAACAGTTTCTGCCAGGGTCATTCCCCAAATAGTTTGATATTAAAAAGAACGTGTTGTCATTAGGTCTGAGATTTGATACAGGCTTGGTAACTACATAGAGAAGGCACTAAGGCAAAGTTTGTATTAGCTCTCATAGAAAATAAGGCTCCTTGTCAATTAAAGTTGGGTGCACATCTCTCCAAAACAATTTGCTATTCCTAAGATATCTAATTTCTAGCTTGGGTGATAAGTAGAATTATTCCTAAGCAAAGCATGAAAATGAGTTAAAAAGTTATTACATACGGATGTAAATACATCATCTCTGTCTTTAATTAGAAGTTCTAACAGACATCACCATTTCAAATCTGCAATACCTCATAGACTAAAATACCACTAACACATACTCCAGCAGGGCATTGGTTTTGTGGACAATAGACAAAGGTAAATATAAATGCCTCCAGAGAAAACCAAGGACTTCTTACATATCCTTATGGTACTACCCAGTAAAAGTAAAATAAGTCTTGCTAAATTTAAAATTTGTACAGAAATCAACTTTGTATAGCTTCAAAAGGAATTTGAATTATAACAACTACTTTTTTTTAGATAAAATATTCTTTTCTTTTACCTTCTTAACAGTCTTCAAAAGTACCAATAATACTTCCAGAATACTTTCAATATTTGCAAAGTAGTCAGGAACACAACACATGATTATAGCTTTATATTGGGTGATCCTTATATTAGCATTTGAGCTGTTTCTAATGGAGTATGAACTATCTAGTCGCTCAGGTCTCCATTTCTTAGTGACTTGTGCTCCTACTGATTTTAGGAGTTAATACTGCATGTGCCCAGAAAGTTGCTTTAGGCACAATATAACTTGAAGAAAATTAAGATAAGCAATTTTAAATATCAGAGAAAACTGCTAAGCAGACATAGCATTTAAAAATGCAACACAGTTTTTAATCAAAATACTTTAAATGGGATTAATTTTGTGAATCTTTCCTATTAAAGCACAAGAGCCTCACACAGAGATGACAATGCCAGAAAGAAGATGACTCAGGAAGTTTCCAATATATTCAGTTATATCTGAATAGGTATTATTTACAAATATTTTTAAAATTTAAATCTATTTTATTGAAGTATAATTTATATTCAATAAAATAAATCTATTTTGAATGTACAGTTCAACGTTTTGACAAATGTATTCATGGAACTACCACTGCAGTCGAGATATAGAACGTTTTCATTACCTCCAAAAAGTTTCCTTAGATCCTTAAGCAGTCAAAACCTCCATCAACACAAAACACCTGGCCCCAGGCAACCCTTGTAATATATTTCATCACTATAGATTATTTCTGCCTGAAGAACTGCATATAAATAAAACCATAGGTATTGTCACCTTTTTTGTCTGGCCTCCATCAATCAGCATGTCTTTAAGATTTATCCACATCATTGTATATAACTGTATATTGTTTAGTTTATTCCAAGAAAGAATTCCATATAATTAAATATAACCAGTAATATGGGGGTACATGCTTTAAAACCAGCTTTCAGAATGGAAAAAAAAAAGATTTGATTGATGTGTAGTTTGTCGATTTCCCTTGTGTAGCTGCTCCTATCATTGCCAGTTACACACGACCCATGTGATCTGAACCAGCTGGAAAAACTCTCGGAAATTTCACAATTGGGTCTCTTAGGTGGTGATGAGCAAGCTCCAGAACATCATTACTGCTAGCTGATTTATTTTTAATCTGTTAGTGGTTTATTTAAGTTGTCCAGCTTTGGGGGGGTATTGTAAATAAAGTTGCTAGAAAGCTTTGCACCAATGTGTATTCTTATTTCTCTTGGGATAATACCCAGGAATGGCTGCTTCATACCATAAGTGAATATTGTTCTTTATGTGGAAACATTCAGTTGTTTTTCAAGGGGGGTTTACAGTTTGACCACACTCAGATCTGTAACAGGAGACGCTACAGGAGAGGTGCAGAGACGGTTTCAGGGATTTTCACTGAAAGTAACGGACAGACATGGAAGGGAATAACATGGAGAGAAGCAATGAAGTGTGGATTTTTGAGCAATAATTTGATGACAATGTAGAAAATAGATGGAAAGGTTATGGAAAGACTGAAAGCTGTTCGGTTAGGACACTATTAAACTATTTTGAGAGAATCAATAAAAGCCCAAAACAAAGCAACAGAATTTGCATGGAACTGAAAAGTATTTAGGTTGTAAAATTAACTATAGTTGCTGATTAAGTAGGTGTTGAAGAAGGAGGAGAAATCAAGGTAACTAAAGATTTCTTGTTTATGCAACTGAGTTTTGTAGTCATCAGTAGAAACTGAGACTGTATGAACGAGAATGGGCTTCTTTCTCTCTTTCATTATTAAAGGAGAGGAGGGCAAAGGGACCAGAAGTTCAGTTTGGAATACGTGAATGTGCTTTGCTGGGGCTCATAACAGCTTCCCTTCCTTTCAGTCTTGTGACCTTGATCAAGTTACTTTAACGCAGTTATCCACAAAACAGAACAAATAAGTTGTGAAAATTAAATAGGATAATATAGTCAATAGATGTTACTCTGAATATAATCTCCATGAGGTCAGGAATCACCCCTTAATGGTTGACCATTACCTGAGTAGTCAAACACTTACAGAATTAAGGAAAGCAAGTGGAAATGTGCAGCATGTAATAGATACACAGAAAAGGAGCTCGGGATAAAGGCCTGGATTTGTAATGTAGGTTGGAATATCATCTTCCTATAGTTTCACTTTCACCTGGGCAAAGAAAATAAGAAACTCAAAAATAATTCCCTGCAATCTCCTGTCTGGAGATGATGTGCACACTTGTGTATAAAGAAAAGGAGGGCCGGAGGTTGGGAAGGGCGGGTTTAGAGAATACACAGGTGAAAAGGGAGAAGAGGAGGTTTCAATGAACTCTCAGAACGTAGAGAAGGGAGAGTTTGTGCTAGGACATGTGGGTAGAAAAGGGCAGAAATTCCTGAACGGGGGCCTAAACACAGATTAAAGATTAGGCTGGGAATTATTCTTCCTCCTCATTGAATAACAAGTCAGAATATGAAGTTTCCCCTGAAGAACTACCCTCCTGGAATTCCAGAGTATTCAGGTGCCAGTAGTGATCGCTGGTTGCTTTCCCCAAACTTTGAGAGCTCTTTCTTCTACTTAGAGTGATTAGGGAAAATAAAGTTTACTTCTAAATCATTACCATTTTATCTTCTTTTTAAAGTTCCCTGTTTAAATCTGCCAAAATCAATACACATCTCTGTCTGGAGTAGACAGTACTTTGATTCATCCAGTCACAATGAATGAAACACTTCAGAGTAACATAGAAGAATATCACATACCCATTTATTCCCTGTGAAAACTCAAACTGTATCTGCATGTTACCTGTATACCTTTCGCTTCCCTGCCTGAGAAGGGGAAATTTCAGTCTGGTCAGTAGAACCTGCTCTCTGAACAATAGTTGCTTGACGATAATGGCCACAGAGCGGGCAAAAGGAATGAATGAAGGAGCAACAAGTGGGAAAGTGATATCCCCAACTGTTCCTATTTTTCTGGGAGGATCTGAGGCCTCTTGCTTCCTCCCAATCCACGGGGCCATGTCCATGCAAGTTCTTAGCTTGCACTATTTGTGACTACTTCTCTTTAATCCAGTGGGGACAAAAACATATAGAAAAGGGCAAGCCACCTAGGTTTCTATACAAAGGAATTTTAAATATGGAATTTGCATATGTTATTTATTTTCCCTCTCTAGAAATATGTGAATACATCATGGAAAAGTTTGCAATTAACTTTGAAATGCCTGACTTATTTATAACGTTAATATCTCCTATCCCCAAGGAAAGGGATAAAAGGCATTATACTATTAGTGTCATGGAATTTCAAGACGCTTTTGGAGAAAAAGTGAATGCCTTGTCTCAACACCTGAGGACCTCTCCTCAACTTTTCCCTTCTTAGATACTGCTTTCTTCTTTGGCCCATGACCTTTCTGCAAATTGCTATTTGTGCAATAATTCAAACCCCGAATCCTTAAGAGATTCTGCGCTCTGCCGGTATGTTTAGCTTGAAGATCTCTGTCTGAGCAGCACAGCCCCTGGCCCCCTTCCTCAATGCTCCTGCTCTTTCTCCTGCTTTGTCTCCCTGCTTCACTTCCTTTTATCAACTCAACACCTGGTGGTTTTTGAAGACCATTTGCCACAGTGAAATGTATTCAAGAGAGTAGTGGAAAAATTGGTGTCATTAGCATTTAGGAAGAACAAAGGAATTTATTAATGGAGATGGAGAAGGAAAAAATCATAAAGGTAAGAGAAAAATAGAACTGAGAAAAGTAGCCTGAGTAATTAGACAGTTTGTTCAAGAAGTGGCTCCAGTTAAGAGGTGGGTGGCACCAAATCGTGGGTGCCCATCACTGTCAGGCTCATGGGTTTGCATTTGACTCGGTAAGTCATGGATCAGGCCTTTTGAGCAGGAAAAGGATGTGAAGAATACAGTTTTGGTTTTGAGAGGTGCATCTGGAATATATTTGTAGTATGGATTTTAAACATGTAGGATTGTTAAACAATCATAACTTGCATTAAAATGCTTTAGCTGGGTGATGTGTATGCATGTGTGTGTTGTGTAAGTTACTTTAACTCACTTTAAGGACTGTTGGTTAATTTGAACGATCCTAATTAAAAATACATACTCCAGAGATGATTGGTGAGTTGGCTGGAGTCCAAATGTCAAAATTCGATAAAATGTTTTCTATGATCTTTAGCTACTGTGAGTTTGTTAATTAATACCAGAGATATTAAAAATTATTTTCTGTTGATGATGTATTCTATTCAAAGCATCTTGATTTTCTTAGCAGGTTATATCTTTCAGAGTAGTACCCTAAGCCAAAATTTTTGTGTGAGACCTTGGTTCAGAAGTTTAATGGAGACTTAAGTCACTATATTTCAACCTGAAAGAAAGCTGAATTCTGGTACTAGAATATCGTCATATATGCCTTGAGTTAACTTTTCATGAAAAATTCTCAGCAGAATACCGAAAATGATAAAGACTTTATTGCACTTACAAGAAAAGATATTATGACTGCTTTTGTCATTGTTTCCTAACAAATGTTTCCATAAGTGGCAGTATCCTGAAACTTCCTTTTATAGTGTTTACTACCTGGTAGTAGCATTTTGAGACAAGCAGACTGGTAGCTTTTGCCTAGTTCATTATTGGAAGTTAGTGATATTTTTTAAACAGACAAACAAAACCCTAATAATCGTGAATGGGAAAATTGACTTGGGCCATCATATAATAGACTAAAGATAAAAGACAAATTTTGGAAACATATTAATAGTGTCAATGTGAATTAATGATCTGAGTTCTCTGGACTCGGTCATATATGAGAATATCAATATTTAGAAAAGACTGACCTCAAAACCTCTGCAAAAAAAAACCCTTTACCTCAAATGCAATTAAATGTTCCAATTTAAAAAATAGATTTAATCAAGAATACAAAATAAGGAACATTATTATAACATATAAAACTTATGCATCTTAAAATTCCATTTAATAATTTTGATTAAATAGTAAAAATTAGTAAGAAAGCAGAGCTGGAATAATAAACTAAATAGATAAGAAAAAATGATTTTATCCATGGAGGGAAGAAGGCAGAGTTTCAAAGCTCGCCAGTGGTTTATGTAGAAGTGAATTATAATTTCTCCTCAGAGCACTGTGTGGGACGCGACAACTGCACTGTGTTATGAAAACACAGCTGCACACCCGGCTCTGCGTAAAGTGCTATGCGAGGGTGACAGATTGCATGTAGGTGCCATGTGTACTCAGATTGTTCTTATAAAGGACAATTTTATGTGTTGCCATTTCTAACAGTTTAGTCCACTCTCAAATTTATTCTATTATCCCAAAGATCAGCAAGGAAATTTTGTATTGAAATATTTTCTTTAAAACAAAAAGAAGGCAAATGTATCTAATTACGTATACTCCTCACTTAATGAGCCTTTACCCATAATTTTCATTGGCCCTATAGTAAGCAGAATAAAAACTACTTATGTGATGTGACCACAGGCATGAAAATCATTCTCTTGCCCTTAAAGTATTTCTAAAGTATTTACTATTATTACCATATTTATTTTTTCATAAAGAAATCAACTAAAGCTCTACTCTAGCACATGAAATAATGCCTGGAACATAGCAGGTATCAATGAGTCAGGTTTAATGAAAGTGCACATATTGGGGTCAGAAATATAGTAAAGGATAATTAGCCCCTAATTACGAGTCAACATAAATTAGCTTATTGTATTCATGGTAGTTTCCTTTTGGAAGAACTTAGCTCTGAGTTTCAGTAAAAGATCAACTTGGAGTATACTTGAAACTTGGACAGTTATGTGGGAATGCCAACTCGAGCTGGACAGGGTGGACTCTGGAAACTGACAAAAGTAAATGAGCAGGACTCAAGGATAAATAATTTAATAGTATCAGGTTCAAATTATTACAATATTAGAAGGTATTATAGGAGAAAATTATTTACGTGTATTTATCTCATAACACTTGATTTTAGAAAAAAATGAAATAAAATGTATTAATGAAAATAACTTAGTGAAATATTAAAATATTTCTGAAGAAACTTCAGTCCTACTTATCATTTAAATATTCCAATTCTAGCTGTTTGCTAAATATTAATATAAACTCACTTTTAGCCTTCAGTTCTTATTTGGACATTACCTCCCTAATGATAATCATATAGTAATTCAAGTTAGAAGTCATAGTTCTTTTCCAGTAAGGTCTGGTGAGTCAGTTCTGGAGTTTACTTCAGGATAAGGGACACTTTTAGATCCATAATTCTGGAATAAAAATTTGAAAAGCATAGATATTTACATAATAAGAGAAAATGGCATAGGGATACCCTTTTTATATTCTAAGTAAAAGGATCTGACAGAGAGGATAAATTTAAAAACGAAGGACATTCAAACATGCCGGGGCACTGTAAATTTTATGTGTGTGCCTGTATATGTGTGTGTAGTGGTATGTGCGTGTGTGTATAAATAGTATAATATTTACATAATTATAAACATGAGATGCTACTCTTACCAGTCAAAAGTTAGCAATTGAGCAACAGGAACCAGGTTTACCCTCTTATCTGGAATAAGATAAATATTTTCTGGAATAAATAATAATCCAGAAAATAAAAAATACATGCATCACTGACTACCAGGCTACAATGAACTGCCTCATACAACAATGAATTGTTCAGGTTAAAATGGCAATAGTGCTGAGGTTGAGAAATTCAGCATTGGAGGGAACAGTGTGGGGGGCTCAACTGAGGGTTGGAACAAGATCTTTTTCGGCATCTTGAGTGGAAAACTTCATCATTCACAGGACATAAAGTAGAATAGTAAACAATGGGAAAATTTGCACAAGACTAAATTCTGGTCTAATTTCACTTAACAAGGCATAAAGCAACTGTGCCCTTAAAAAATGTAAACTGTTTTCAAGTAACGTAACTACATAGCAAAACACATCTCAAGAATAATTTCAGGCATGCCAAATAACAACACACATGGAAGAAAAATTCATAATATCCCTAAAACAATACAAAATTGTATTTTAGCTAATGTAGTGAGACAAAAAGAAATAAAAGGTATACATGTTAGAGGGAAGAAATAAAATTGTCTTTGTTCACAGAAGACATAAAAAAAAAAATCTGAAAGAATTGATAGAAATTCCTCCTGGAACTAAGAAGTGATTATAAGGCTATAGGATACAAAGTTAATATATGAAAGTAAATTTTTTTCTTTACCAAAACTGAACAAGTAGAATTTGAAATTAAAACTCGAGTCCTTCTACATTAGCAACCCCCCAAGATAATACTTATATATAGTCCTAATGAAATATGACAAGATGTATACAAGGAAAACTGCAAAACTCTGATGAAAGAAATGAAAGAACAACTAAATAAATGGAGAGATATTTCATGTTCATATGTAGGAAGACTCTACATTGTTAGGACGTCAGTTCTCCCCAACCTGATCTAAAGAGTCAATGAAATGCCAAGCAATATACGGGTAACTTATTTTTTGTATATATGTATATACAAAAAAATACATTGTAACATTTACATGAAGAGATATAAGAACCCAAATAGCCGGAAAAAAGGAGAAAGGAGAAGAGTTAGAGGACTTGAAGAAAAGGAGTAGAGTTAGAGGACTGACACTAGGGGACTTTAAGACTTAGTATAAAGCTACAGTAATCAAGGTTGTGATATTAATGGAAGAATAGACAAATAGATCAGTATGATGGACTAGAGAGCCCAGATAGAGACTCATACAAACATAGTCAACTAATTTTTGACAAAAGAGCAACAGTGATACAATAGAGAAAAAAAAATCACCTTTTCAACAAATGGTGCTATAACAATTTCATATCTAAATGTAAAACACAAAACAGTAAAACACTTGCAGATACCATAGGAGAAAATCTAGATGATCTTGGGTTTATCAATAACTTTTGATAAACAATACCAAAGGCACTATCCATGGAAGAAATATCTAATAAGCTGCACTTTCTTAAAATCAAAATTTTCTGCCCTAAAAAAGACACTGTCAAGATAATGAAAAGACAATTCACAAACTAGTAGGAAATATTTGCAAAATCCTGTCACTGAAAATACATAAAGAACTCTTATAACTCTACAATAAGAAAACAGCAAACCAAACAAAATGTGGGTCAAAGAACTGAACAGGTACCTCTCCAAAGATGACAAACAGACAGCAAATAAGTATATGAAAAATGCACCAGATCATATGGCATCAGTGAAATATGAATGAAAACAATAATAAAATCCTAATATTCATCTATTAAAATGGCCAAAACACAGAGTATTGGCAACACCAAATGCTGGCATGGCTGTAAAGCAGAAGAAATACCCAGGCATTTCTGGTGGAATGCAAAATAGCATATACAGCCACTTTGGAAGACAATTTGGAAGGTGCTTACAAAATTATATACACTCTTACCGTATAATCCAACAGTCATACTCTTTAGCATTCATACAGAGGATCTGAAAACTTATGTCTACACAAAAAACTTGCACACAGATATTTATAGAAGCTTAATTTATAGTTTCCAAAACTTGGAAGCCTGTAAAATGTCCTTCAGTAGATAAACAGATAAATAAGCCATCGTACATCCAAACAATGAAATATTTTTCAAAACTAAAAAGAAATCAACTATTAAGCCATGAAAAGATATAAAGGAACCTCAAATGCATTTGACTATGTGAAAGAAGCCAGTCTGAAGAGGCTTCATACTGTATTATTCCACTTTTATGACATTCTGGAAATGGCAAAACTATATAGCTAGTAAAAAAGATCCGCAGTTGCTAGACGATGGGAAGAGAAAGGAATAAACAAATGGAGCACAGATGTTCAAACTTTCCTCTAGTTTCTTAAATATATGAAATGTAGTTGCAATAATTATTTTAATGCTGTACTGCTAATTCTATCTTCTATGTTATTTCTGTATCAGTTATGGTTAATTGATTTTTCTCTTCTTTATGAGTCATATTTTTATCCTTTCAATGATGAGTAATTTTTTATTTATAAGTTTTATTTATTGTGAGACAGAGTTTAACTCTATTGCTAGGCTACAGTGTGGTGGCATCATCATAGTTAATTGCAACCTCAAAGTCCTGGCTTTAAGCAATCCTTTTGTTACTGGAATTTCTTTTTTCAGTCCTTGGTCTTGGGGATTTGAAAAAGAAAACCACAGGCCACAGATTAGTGGTAAGATAGGGGATTTATTAGCCAGCAAGAAGGAATACAGAAGGAGTCAAAAAGCACCAGAGCTTCTGGCAGAGGGAAGGACCCAAGTTGGAAAAATCTCCACTTGGGCCCTTTGTCTAGGGTTATATGTAGCCTTGATAGTTAAATTACATTTGGCCAAGTCTTGGTAGGTGGAAAACCACCTACCTAAGTGAATTACCACATTAATGAATGGATACATCCCTTCTGCTTGGGGTAAGGTGAATGTTAGGGCATTCCCTTCATGAAATTGCCCAGGCCTAAAAAGCTGGTGTCCCTTGTCCAGCGTTGAATGTGGACAGCCTGCATCACTTTCACTTCAGCCTCCCAGAGTACTGGGATTACAGGTGTGAGACTGTGACTTTACGTTTTAGAGCAGTTTTAGGTTCACAGTGAAACTCAGCAGAAAGTATGGAGTTTTCACATATATTTCTTGCTCTCAAACATGCACAACCTCCCCAATTATCAAGGTCTTCCACCAGAGTGGTACATTTGTTACAACTGATGAACCTACATTGACATATCATTATCACACTGAGTTATCGCTTATACCAGGGTCAACTCTTGGTGCACATTCTACAAGCCTGACAAATTTATAGTGACATGCATTTGCCATTATGGTATCAGATAGAGTATTTTCACTGCATTAAAAATCATCTGTGCTCCATTTGCTTATTCTTTTCTCTTAAAATTCCATTTAATAATTTTGATTAAATAGTAAGAATTAGTAGGAAGGCAGAACTGGAATAATAATTAGATAGGAAAAAATAGGTTGATTCATGGAGATAAAAAGGCAGAATTTCAAAGCTCTCTCCAGTTGTTTATGTAGAACTCTATTACAATTCCTCTGAAAGAGTATCCGAGCACTGTGTGGGATTCAACAACTGTACTGTGTTATGAAAACACAGCTGCACAAACTGCTCTGTGTAAAATGCCACAGTAGCTCCTTCCTGTAATTCCAGCACTCTGGGAGGCCAAGGAGGGGTGAATTGCTTGAGCTCAGAACTTCAACACCAGCCTGAACGAGAGAGACCCTGTCTCTATTGAAAATAGAAAAAAACTAGCCAGGGGTCATGGTGGGAGCTTATCGTCTCAACCACTCCAGTGGCTGAGACAAGAGGTTCCCTCATGCCCAAGGGTAAGAGGTGGCTGAGAGCTATGATGACACCAGGGCACTCTACCAAAAGAAGCCAGAGGAAAAAAGGCACCTTATATACAAAGAAAATAATATGGAAAGATAGAAGACTTCCCATCAAACATGATACTAAGAGTAGCAGAATATACCACCCCCAAAGTTACCATATTGGCATGTTGATTATTTTGAGGTGAAGGCACTTGTGAAGAAGCAGATGAAACCAAAAAAGCTCTTTGCTTTCCCTTTCCTTGCTTAAAGGCAGGACATAAATTTATAAAGGTGTTCCCCTGCCCTTTCTACCAGAAAGAACGGAAATTCATCACCTAATCATTGAAGACAGGAGCAGATGCTTATCAGGCCAGAAATGATACTCATGGAGTCTACAGACCAAACTTTACTAGCTTGCCCTTTTCTACCATTGGTTTCCCCCCTTATGTTTACCATCTCACAGTTTGAAGCCTCTAGGAACTCAAGGCTGTTTTGCTTTTTTCTTGTCACTCCTCTACAAATTTATTGGTCTTTTGTTAAGATGTCATATAAGCCCAGATTCTAATCACTTGTCTAAATTATTCAGGACTGAGTAATCTCATGTGTAGGAACATGCATGTCTGTTTCGTTGTTGTTTTGGAGACAAAGTCTCACTCTAGCACCCTGAATAGACTGCTGTGGCATCGTAGCTCACAGCAACCTCAAGCTCTTGGGTTCAGGTGATCGTCTTGCCTCAGTTTATCTATTTTTAGTAAAGATAGGTTCTCCCTCTTGCTCAGGCTGGGCTCGAACTCCTGAGCTCAGGGAATCCATTTGCTTTGGCTTCCCAGCATGTTAGGATTACAGGGGTGAGCTCCCTGACCCGGACTCACATGCAAGTCTTAATTCTATTTGTTTTTCTCTTGTTAATCTTGCTTTTTGCTTTTGCTTTTGCTTTTTTTTAGTTAATCTAAATTGCCAAGTCCCAGATAATAAGCCTAAATAGGTAAAGAAAAAATATGCTTTTCCCTCCCCTACAAATGTAAGATAGAAGACAGTAGAAAAAAACATTTAAAGTACTCTAAGATTGTCACCCTAAAATTTCACCCAGAGAACATAAAATCTAGGATAAAATAAGGCAATTTCTGTCAAGTAAAGCCTAAAGAATTTATCACTTGCAGAACTATACTATGAGCAACGTTAAAGAAAGTCTTACAAGCCAAAAGAATATTATGATCAGATCTGAATGCAGAACATTTGTAATAGATATTAAATGGATAAATATACTTTAAAATATAAGTTAAATTTTCTTAATTGAAAATTAATTGTTTAAACAAAAATACTATGAATGGTGTTGTAGTTTATCACATGCATAAAAGTGAAATATATGGCAACAGTAGCAGAGAGTCTAGGAGCAGACAAATGGGTGTACGTTATAAAGTCCTTGAACTACAATGCTCCATACCAAGTATTGGAGTATCATGTGAAAGTATGCACAGGTACATTAAAGAGGTGTGCCCTAACCCCTCAAGAAACCAGGATTTATTTTAAGCTAAAATAACAAAACTAAGAGTTTATGTTAAGGCAACAAAAGAGATCAAATGTAATCATTATTTGAAAAGAAGGCAACAATGTAAGAAAAGTGTGATGCATAATGAACAACTGGGGTTCACACCAGGACTGAAAGGTTAATCAAACATTCAAAAATCAGTCAATTTATATCCCCATATTTTCATATGGGTATCTCCATAAATTAAAAATGGTAAGAAAAATCAAACATTGACTTCTGATTTTTTTTAAAAGAGTTCCAGCAAATTAGAAATACAATAGAGTTTTATTGATCCAGCAAGGGACATTTATACCTACAGCTAACCTCATGCTGAAAGGGGCAAGACTGATCAACTTTGTCCTAAAATTGAAAGCAAGCTAATATTTCCAGTTTCCCCACATTTTTTCAATATTTTACTGGAGGTTTTACCCAATGCAAAAGAATTAGATTTCTCAGAAGTTTTCGTTCATATTAGATATGGAAAAGCATAACTGTCTTTATTCACTAGCAGCATTGATAGTCAACACAGAAAATCTGCAATACATTTTAAAAAGCCATTAGCAAATTTAGGAAGATTGTGGGGTACAAGTTCAACACACTAAAATCAATTGTAATTCTATATACTATACACATAGCATCTGGAGTAACATGAGAAAATATTAAATGTGATAAATGTAACAAAGGCTATGCAAGACCTGTGAGCTGAAAACTCAAAACATTAGTGAGAAAAAATAAGACTTAAATAAATCAAGTCTTATTTGATTTATACACACACACAAACACACACATATATGTCAGAAGGATTAATTATTCTGCAGAAGATTTAGAAAACTTAATTATAATTAATCATAAATTCCGGAGAATTAATATTGTTAAGAGACCCATTCTTTCCAATTTAATCTATATTTGATGTAATCCCAAAGTCTCATCACAGATTTTATATAAATTGGCAAGCACATTCTAAGATATGTGTGGAACTGGAAAATACCTAAAATCGCAAAAATAAATTACGTTCATGAAAGGACAAAATTGGAGGACTACCTGACTTCCAAACTTGTTATAAAGCTACAGTAATCCAGAGAGTATGGTTCTGGCATCCAGACACACAAGTTGATCTGTGGAAGGAAATAGAGAATCCAGAAATAAATGCTAAACATATACGTGATTGATTTTTGACAAAATCAAAAGCTATTCAGTGGAGAAATGAGTTTTTTCAACAAATGGTGCTGAAAATTGGATAACCATTTAAAAACAGAACTTCAATCCATATATTACACTAAAACTAGTACATAAATTTAATGTAAAATCTAAAACTGCAAACATGTAAGTAAACACAGAAACACCTGAGCTCATGAGTTCGAAACCAGCCTGCACCAGAGCAAGACCCCATCTCTGAAAATAGCTGGGCATTATGAGAGGTGACCGCCATCCCAGCTACTTGGGAGACTGAGGTAAGAGAATCACTTTAGTTCAGGAGTTTGAGGTTGCTGTTAGCTGTGACGCCATGACAATCTACCAAGGCAACAGAGTGAAACTCTGTCTCAAAAATAAAAAGAATCTTTAATTAGGAAAAGATTTCTTAACACAATAATGTAAGTATGATCTAAAAAATATTGATATGTTGGACTTCATAAATTTAAGAACTTCACTGTGAAAGATATTGTTAACAGAACAAAAAAGACAAGCTAAGGATTGAGAGGAAAACACTTGCAAAGCATATATCTGGTTAGCAATCTGGGTCCTGAATGTATGAAGAACTCTCATGACTCAATAATAAGAAAACAAGCTATTCAATTACAAAAGAGTAAATAATTTGAATAGATACTCCATGAAAGAAGATATATGAGTGGCAAATAAGCATCTGAATAGGATATTTAACATCAGTTGTCATTGGAGAAATAAACATAAAAAGATACCATTATATACCTTTTATAATGCCTATAATCCAAGAAGACTGAAAATCTGTGATATACAGTGAAAAATATGCTGCAATAAAAGGGAATGAATGATTGATGTACAATATGAAAACATCTCAAAATTTATACTGAAAGAAGTCAAAGAACACAACCTATTGCAACTTTTATCTAAAATTGAAGAAATTGCAAGCTACTCATCCACCTATACTTTTTGGTTGGGGGTAACAGTGGGTGGGAAGGGCAGAGAAGGGTATCAGAGCAACAGGAGGAAATTTCCGGGTAATGAGCAGGCTCATTACTGCGGTTGTGGCGACAGTTTTACAAATGTATCTGAATCTTAACATATTTTATAGTTTAAACATGTGCAGTTTATTGTATGCTAATTATATCTCAATAAAACTGTTACAAGAAACATTTTCCAGCTTCTGTGAGATGCTTACTTAAACCAATAAGATCTCCTATGAAAATGTCCTGCCATACAGCTCATGTTCCTTTACGTTCATCATAGCCAAGGGTACATTAAGACTAAAATCATGTGGCAAGTCCAAGGGTATATTTAAAGATGATAATTTTATACTCTTGAAGTAAACTACTGTAAACACAAACACTATGCAACTTGGAATATTGCTAAGTTTAAAATCACAGGAAATAGAAAGGGAAAATATCATTAAATCTGACTGCCAACTGATGTGCGAATTTGAAAAGCGAAATCAGGAAATGGTAAATTTCTTAAGATGTTGCTATTCTCTGCCTTTGGGATGAAGATTGCCAAACTACAAATATTTTAAAAGGCCATATTTTCTCCTGCAAAGAAAACTTAAACATAGTTAATTAGAAGTAACTGAGGAAGTTGGTAGAAAGAGATTAAATGGTTCCACATAGTTAGAAGGTTTTCTGTAAATAGTAAATATCCACAGGTCCTAAAGAGAGCTCCAAGAGTAATGTGAGCTGCCCTTGTGAATATATGAGTAGTGAAGGAAATCTCCTGGACCCCTGATTAATTTTTGTGCAATAAAACTATATTTATTCCTCAGGAAACTAGTGGAAGGAAGATTCCCCTGGTTGCTACAAATGAAAGAATCTGGATGAATTTATAAAGCACTTGCAAGTTTTTGACATAGGGCCTGGGGAACTGGGGCTCACCACAGTTTTGTTTTTTGTCTTTTAACCAATGCCAAACCCAGCATACTTCTGGTGTTCAACAAATCTTGGTTAAACTATGTTTTCTTTTATCTATGTATCTATCTATCTATCCATCCATCCATCCATCCATCCATTCATCCATCCATCTTGAAATCATGACAAAAGCCTAGGTTTTAGCCATTGAGTCTCTGTAATCATGCAATTTTAATTTAATTAAAAAAATATTTCTCTTCTCAGGCAGCATATTTCTTTCTGCTCTTCTATCAGTAAGATTAATACAGTGAGTACAGGAGAACACGGGAGAAACCAAATACAATAGAATCATCACCAAGACAACCAGAACAGAAAGGCTTCCTAGGAGAGAGACAAATAAGCTGTGGAGTTGAAGCATGACAGAAAAACAATAGAATCATAGAGAAGGCAAATAGTCTCCAAATTAGTACATCAATCTGATGCAAAGATTCGCAAGCCCTTTATAATTCTGCGATGTTGCATTACTTAGAACAGCTATTATGCAGAGAGGAAACGATGCAATACTCAAAAACTAATGAGCTGAGGTGTGCCATCTCAGCAATAAATGGCACTGAAATGGGGGAAGGACAAAGCATAGCAAAGAAAAGTGCGGAGACGAGAAATCTGATGAAAGGTTGTCAATAAAATGAGGCGATTAAAGGATTGTCACATGCAGAGTTTGGCTAGTTTCCCTGGAGGAGTAAAAGATACTCAGTCTGGAAACCACTTCTTAGGAAGACTGGTAGTGGGGCACCCTTCACATTAGCAGGAGGCCAGAGAAGTGTTGGACTTCAAAGTAAATGAACTTTATTTTGACTATATGTACAAATGAATTGCCTGGAAACATAAACTTGTAAGCAGCCAGAAATGGGGAGAACTGAGTGCTGCTCATTTCAACACCTTCTTCTTTACCCCATACTTGAAACGGAGTAAATGGAGTAAATAAGCTCATCATATAGACCATAGTAACATAAGGTAAGATAAATAGAAAGGGTTAAACTTGGATATGCATCTTTTTTGCCTTCAATAGTTTTTAAATTTTAATTTGCATGATTTAATTTTTGGTAATGGCTATGCTTAACAACTGGCTTACAAATTCCTAAAAATTTAACTCTCTCAATTTATTATGAGGTGGTTCCAACACAATTGCTGTAAAACATGATGAAGAAGAATTAGAAGAAGAAATATTTTCTGATCTTAACATCAGTTACACTAAAAATTAATGATAGGTCAGCACTTTTTGTCAGAGCAAATGCATTTTAACAACATCAGTTTTTTCCTAAAATATTGACACAATTCCCAGTCAAGTCCGGCTCCAAAGAAAAACACCAAGCTTTGTGTTAAAGGTCTGAATAATTCAGTTATAATGAACAGAACATGAAGCCAAATTTCCTGCTCTACATTTCAAAAAGTTTCAACTATTGCGATTGATGAGTCTCCAGGTAGATTTCATTTAAAAGGGAGCTTACTGATGTGTTCTAATTATGCCTAATTCCATATTCGTCTACTAACTCACAGATCTGCTGTGTAACATTAGGCAAGTCCCTTCCTTTTTTCTGGTAATTTCTGAATTTGTAAAACGTAGATGTCCAATGTCACAAGGGTGTAGTAAACTATAACAAATTAAAAACACCACATACCTAAAATGCAATTATCGCATTAAAAACAGTAATTAAGAAAATTAGTGAGAAACTGTGGCAACTCCTTTGGAACTATGCCACTAATTTTTAAATAAAGAAAGGAAGGCGGAGAATACATAAAGCACAGCCTCATCTTGATCTTCCATAACCTCACTTTTGGGAGAAAGGAATCAGGCAACCGTTACTCTCTCACCAAGGGAAATAAAGAGAGGTATGTGACCCCCAGCCTGTTTCTATTATGCTAGCATCTGCAATCATTAGATCTGAGTGGCATTTTTAAAAATTATTTTTCACAAAAGAGTCCCAAGGAAACAATAATTATCATTTAATGAGATGCATAGCGACACAATAAATGTCTCTGCTCTTTCTCACCTGAGTTCCAACCCAATTGAAAAAGGCATATGGGCAGGAGAATATCATCTTTATTATTGAAAACAGAGCAATGTGGATTTTATAGGCAGGGAAGTGAACTTTCTGATAACAGGCACCACAATCAAACTGACTTGTCTACCAGGTAAAAAGCAAAGGGGACCACTGACCACTTCCATTCCGGGATGTGACCCTTATCATTTAGCAGGGAATTAAACATCTCAATCCCCAAACGGTGCCTCCCAGGAAAAAGAGACAGATTAAGGGGCCAGTTGTCTTAAACCCCATTTCTCATTCTAAACTCACCTATCAGGTAAGTCCTTCCTCTGTCCTGGGGGAAGTGGAACATGGGGCAGAGGATGTCCCAGAAGGTGGTGCTGACAGATTTCCCTCCACACAGAAGGAAACTGCAGGGGTGGAGAAAGCCCGTCTTTCTCACCCCTACCCTACCATCCCTCCAAATGCTTTGTATAGAGAAAAAGAGAGCAGAAGCCGTCTGTGAGGTGTGTTCTTCCCTAGCAAAGAAGATGGGATCAAGAAAAAGAAGAAACCCTGTGCCCTTTATTTCATCTCCGAACAAGGGCAGACTCAGTTCTAGGGGCTAAGAGAGGGTGAACAATGGAAGTTCTCACAGCCAGTCGTGTGGTGAATGACTAGACTCTGTGTTCCTCGAAAACAGAACTTAGACCATAACAACTACATAATAATGCATAGCTTAATAATCGCCCTGGACCTTATAAATAATAGTAAATATTTTCTGACAGAAGAAAGAGAGGGAAGAATGAATTGAAAAAAACTAAGTTTAATCCCCAAACCTAGGTCCTCTCACTGGTCTACCTTGCCTTTGTGTGAGTGTTGTAACTGGGCTTCATGGCTGCTGGAGTGATATCACACAAGTAGGAGGAGACTCTTGAATGCTCACATCCTTATTAAGAGCATCAAGTCTCTCAAGGGCAAAGTGTTCAGTGTTCCAACCAGCTCACATATTGTGCTAGCTGCATGCTAGGATGATATATAATCTCTTGGGTCCTCCAGCCAGACTGAAAAAAACAAAATAAATGGCATGTAATATATACTGATGTTTATAATCATACTTAAGATCAGCATGTTCTAAGATGGCAGCCGAGTAACAGCTTCCTTGTGGCTGGGCACGGTGAGACTGGGGAGAGAGGACTTCAGGCATCTCTGGCAGGTGGGATCTACCCAGGAACTTCCCCTTGGGGACACAGGGAGACAGCGTGAGGCTTCTGGACACC
>CAUYRH010143919.1:0-60144 GCA_963574655.1 Perodicticus potto
CCCGCCAAACAACAAGGTGGCTGCAACCAAAAAAATGGCCAGGCGTTGTGGCGGGCGCCTGCAGTCCCAGCTACTTGGGAGGCAGAGGCAGGAGATTCGCTTTAGCCCAGGAATTGGAGCTTGCTGTGAGCTGTGATGCCACGGCACTCTACCCAGGGTGACAGCTTGAGTCTCTGTCTCAAAAAAAAAAAAAAAAAATACTCTTAGGATTCTTAGAAATAGGATCTCAAGATTTTAGAAATTCAGGGCAGTGCCTGTGGCTCGAGGAGTAGGCCCCATGTACCAGGAGTGGTGGGTTCAAGCACAGCCCTGGCCAAAACTGAAAAAAAAAAAAAAAAAAAAGATTTTAGAAATTCTAAGCAGTCACTATACACTAGGAACTACGCTTGTAGGGTTTACATACATCAGATCCTTTACCTCAAGAACCCTATGAGGTAAATTTCTCCTTCTTTTTTTAATCTGTCTGTTTATTTTATTAATGTTTTTGAGACAGAGTCTCACTCTGTTGCCCAGGTTAGAGTGCAGTGGCATCTGACTTAGGAATTCATGCACAGGATGAACCTCAAAGTCCTGGGTTCAAGCAATTCTCCTGCCCAGCCTTGGAAGCAGCTGGGACTAAGGTGCCCATCACAACACATGGCTAGTTTTTCTATTTTTAGTAGAGATAGGGTCTCATTCTGCTCAGGCTAGTCTTAAACTCCTGAGCTCCAGTAATCCACCTGCCTTGGCCTCCTGGAGTCCTGAGCCACTGCACCCGCCTAACTGTGACGTAAATTTCATTCCCTGGGTTTTAGAGATAAGGAAACGGAGGCTCAGAAAGGTTGAGTGACTTGGCCAAAGCTGCTAAATGGCCAGTAGCAAAATCTTAGGTCACATTCCAGGCTGTTCTGCCTCCAAACCCAGGCTCCTCTCTGTTGTGCACAAGGCAGAATGTGGAGCCCACACTCCTCGTTTGCAGCACAAAGCCCCTAAATCTTACATGGCCAAGAGAAACTCCAGACCCAGAGATGCTCTACTTTTCATCCCACTCCCAGCAACCTCACCAAAGTCAGCAAGTCATCACCACCAAGCCAGAAATGACAAACCACAAAAGAGAGTTCATGCATAACCATGTCCACATCTGGCCAAGGCTCAGCTACCTCAGAGTTAGTCACATTTTAAAAGGCGTGTGTGATAGGGAAGGTGGATTCTATTTTGCTGCCTATGAACTTCCTGGTCAGGGTGCAAACTAGAACCTGGAAATGGTGAACTGGTAAATAGCAAAGGGCCTGATAAGATATTTTTCCAAAGGCACTCATAAGCAAGACTGACTATTCCCATATTTCAGATGCTCAGCTCCTCCCAAGGCCATTAAAAATAGCCTCCCTGCCACTTTCAGCCCACGCTGGATCCTCTGGGCTCTGACCATTCACTCTGGTCTTGGACATGAACTTCTTAGTACCCTGTAGGGAGGGGCCCTGCACTTGACACAGAATAGCCTGAACACAAGTGTATATTGTTGGATATGGGGGTAGGCGTAGGTGTAGAAGGATGCACGAACCAACCAACCAGTAAAGAAACAGTCCAAAGGCACAGAAGGCTCAGTCCTTGTTTTCAGGAACCCCTATGTCAGGGCACAGCGGCCATGAAACATGAAAGGCCAATGCAAGAGTTGCATATGATTAGCTGACAAATGAATATTACCTGCATGGGACTGAAAGCTCAGGTGGCTCAGAGTTAGTTACAAGTAAACCCCCCTCCCCTCTCTGTACCCTCTACAGGTTCATGGGTAGAAGGTTGCCTGCAGACTGGAGCTCACAGGGCAAGACCAGTCATCTGGGAAGGCTTCAAGGAGGAGGTGCCCAAAGAGGAATGGGACTTAGATAGTACTGGATATTCCAATGACTGGCTGGTCCCTTAACCTGTCAGCCTCTCAGTTTCCTCTTTTAAAGAGGGAAGGCCAACAGGAAGAGAAGGAGGAGACAGGAAAACAAAACACCTGGTAGACAGTTCACATTTGCCCTCAGACAGGGTAAATATTTACTCATCCATTCATGAGCCTGGCTCTGGTAAGCGTCCTTGGCTTGGGCCATCTGGGTTTATGCTGGTGTCTGGTCTTGATTTGAGGCCTGAGGTGGCCAGTGTTTGGCCCGTGGCATGGAGTCCAGACCTATACCTGTCTGTCTGAGAGTTAAATGGATCTTGTTTGATGGCAGTGGAAAAACTGACTGCCACAATGACCCTGCTGCTCACGCCCAGACGCCAGGCGGCAGCAGGATGGGCTTCCCTCTAATGAGTGCCCACCTCAGGCTGGAATTTCAAAGAGTGTGTGTGTGGGGGCAGCAGTTATCTCCTCCTCACCAGGAAGCTCCAGGGGGGAGGCACAATGCCCTCCATGCCACAGCCAGTTACACAAAGTTACACAGAAGGGGCCCTTCCATCGTCAGAGTGCTCCCACACTAACCACAGAACTAAGGGAGAGACTCACTCATCCAACAGGTATTTACAAGTATGTGAGGGTCTACTGGGTGCCAGGCACAGTCCACAGCACTTTGGATACAGCCGTGGACAAGACAGGACAGGGCTCTGTCTTTGAGATGTTGACATCTCATGGGAGGAGCTGAGCCTTCAACACAGAACACAGAATGAAGGTAATTGCTGTAAGTGATACAGGTTTAAAGTCTAAGAGAAGAAGTTAGAATAGTGTCAGCCCCTGGGCCACCACTCTAACAAGCAGGTCCATAAGAATCACTGCAAAACGTGTGAAAAATGCATGTTCCCAGACCACATCCTGCATTAGACCTCTAAGGAGAGACCAGAAAATAGACATCTGTAGCCAGCAGGCCATGAGAGCGAAGGTATAGGTCCCGGGTCCCTGGGAGTCTGGGTCTGGGCACAGTGCCCTGGCTTTGCCCCACTACTCGGGAAGCAATTGTTAGCAAGAATCATAACTAATGCCTCACTCTCCTCATCTGTAAACAGAATATCCTAACATCTAGCTTGACCTACCTTGCAAGCTAGTGCTGAGACTCAAAGCAGGCTATGAAAGGCTGAACAAATGTGAGCTATGCACATTTTTAAACCAGACTGCTGGTGGCAGTGGATCTAGCAAAAGGAAAAGAAAACCAGCAATCACCTAGCAACTCAGAGCCTGTCAAATGTGCAGTTTCTGGTTTTTTAGTGACAGCATCCCCCCACGTGTAACCTACCCTGCCAAATAAGATAACTCTTACTCAAGCCAAGTTGCTCAACACGGGCCCATGTGTGGGTTTCCATGCACTTATCCCATCCTGTGGGAACCCAGCATGTGGGGTTCCTGGTTAAGCAAGAGGCTGCAATAAATCACCCCCTGCCACGGCTCTCGCCCACATGTTGCTCTTATGGTCAGCGCACTTCAGCCCAGCAGTGCCCTAACCCCAGCACTAGTTAACTCAGCAGCAGCCTCTTCTGTCATCCTCCTCCAGCAAGCACAAGCTTGCATTTCAGGCCGTTTGCTCCCCTGGGAATGACTCAGAGGAGTCAGTTGTCTTCAAAAAAATGCTTTTCATATTTTAAATCAAAAATAAATACCACACGCTCTGGATGCAAGCCATCACAGATGTCTCTGTTGAGCTGTTAAAGGGAAAAAGCCTGAGGTGGCCTAAAAAGTAGTTAATCTGTACCATCCTACCATCCTGACCCTGCTGGGGTAATCCACTGTGGGCTAGAACAGTGGTCCAGACACCTGGGAAGGCCAGGAACTTGGAGGGCAGAGGCTCATGCTCTCACTGCCACTGGAGAAGGTGAAAAGCAAATGTCCTGCAGGGTAATCCCAAGAGAAGACTATGGATCTAGGCCCAAATCAACGACGCCATCTACACCACAGAGGTTCTCTGAACACACAATGGAGCCGGTCTTAATCTCCAAAGAAAGACACTGCCAGGCCACGAGGGTCAGCAGAAAACCCACACAGTGCCCAGTGGTAAGTGGGCCTGCGTGGCACAAGGGATGTACCTAGCCACCAGGGCCCACGGCCACTCCATAACTACCTCCTTCTCCCCTTCCCCAACCCACTCAGCCTTTGACCATTTGGCTTCTCGGGTGGGGTGCCCACAAGCAGATGGTATCCTGGTTATAAATCCACAGTTTTCAGTGAATGAACTACTGGCTTGATTTGTGTTTCAGCTTCTTGCTAGTTATAGGAAGAGCCAGTAGCCTCTGAGACTGACTAAATGAGGTTTCTGAATTGCTAAGGCCAGGTCCAGCTCCCAAAGGTCAAGGCCATTGTCTAGCTATCCCACCTCCCGCTGGCTGCCCTCCACATCATCTTTCCTTCCAGGCCCTCCAGATGCCTCATCGTTCAGGCACAGAGCAGTGAGGCTGTTTTCAATGGGCTACAAGGTCACCAGTGGAGGTGTACTTTGGAAGCTGAAATCAAAAGCTAAAGCTTCACCTTCAATGTAGTTTCTACTCAAACATAGTCACAGATGAGGCTTTGGTCAACTGTGTTGTTTGGTAATGAAACATTCTGTTCACAGACATTCTTGTTCATCAAAGAATAACCAAAAAACCTTGTTTTCTTTTTTCCCATTCCCTTAGAAAATATTTCCAGAAATTATCTGTCTACTCTTCTCTCTCAAGTCCATTTCCCCTAAAGAAAACAGATTCTTTTTCTAAAAGAAAGGAAGATTGTCCAGTCCCTCCGGCCCAGATTGTGAAGTGAATTCTCACTGGGGAGGATCAACAAGCCGTGTAGGCTGCAGAGGTGGGCAGTTGGCCAGGTCACCCAGACACCCAGGACAGTCACCAGCAATGTCTTCTTTCAAAGGAACAAAAGCCTCAAATAAAATCGACAACAACCTATTTTCCAGTGATTTGTTTCAGTCTTATTCTGCAACATATTCAAAAGTTGAAAAACAAGATACACCGTTTTCCCTGTTTCCAGACTTTTGGGACACGATGCGATATATTTATTATACCTTTTCAGGTTAGCAGTTGAACCCACTGCTTTAAATTTAGAGGTCTTTCACCCACAAAGAAGTCCAAGAGTTACAGAAAAATATTTGAGCATATATTTTTTTGAAATGTTACTAAAAGACTATTTCAAAATAAATGTACCCTGTTTCTCAAATTTGGGGCAGCCCATCTATCTAAGTGCCTCCCATCTATCTAAGTGCTGGAAACTATACTACAAAGTTAGAATGTGAGAGGAGGTGGTGATACTCTCAAAAATGTTTGTTAACAGCTACCATTTAATGAGCATTTACAACATACTAGGAATTGTAATAATCCCTTAAACATGTTACAATTTCATCTTTAAAATAAATTCAGTAAAATATTTTATCCCTATTTTACAAATGAAGAAACTGAGTCTCAGAACATTTAAATCTGTGCCAAAAGTCCTATAACTTTTAAGTGGTAGAACAAGACTGGAACCCTGGTTCTGTGACCCCAAAACCCTGTCCCTTACCACCCCACACAGGGAGGGAACACAGGGAACATTGGAGCTCTGTGCAGAAAATTGTCCTTGTCAATGGAGTAAAGATTACTTTTATGATTTTTAGGTAAGCCCTGGCTTAAAAACAAGTTTCATAACCAGCTCTGCTTAGCATCCAGTGAGCTACATGACTCCCAAAGTCCCCTCATCTCTCCAGATCTCAGCAATTTGACTATGAAAAAACAGTATAGATTTCCTGAGACTTCTATTGGCAAGAGGTCAATAACCTAAGGAATCACCAACATCCATATATCCCCCAATAGGAAAAGGGCCAGACAATTACCGTGAGGAAAGCAGCCTTAACCTGCTTGCTCCCAAATTTTGGTGAGGAAACTAAGAGAAACCAGCCACTCGCAGCTCGATGGGGTCTCGGGGGAACGGCAAAAGAGCTGACGACCCACATAGCACCTCCACGCTAACTGAAGAGTCCCTGAAGCCTACAGGCCAGTTTCTCTTTTCTAAGGAGGAAAAAAAAAAAAGTATAACCTTCAGTTTCCTCATTTGTAAAGTGACAGTGTTTATATGATCATTCCTATCCTCTGTGGGTCTTAGTTTCCTCATCTACAAACTATACGCCCAGACCTTAGACCAGTGCTATCCTGTAGAATTTTCTGTGATAAGGACAACGTGCTTCTCTGTAGTACCTGACATGGTACCAGCCCACCTGAACACTTGAAATGCAGCTGGTGTGACTGAGGAACTGGATTTGTGATTTTATTTCTTTTTAATTACCTGAAATTAAAAGAGTCACCTGAGGGTAGTGAATAGGTATGAGACGACACAGCCTTAGACTGGACTGGTAAGAACTAAATAGCATTTGTAAACTGTCTAGCACAGTACGTAGGACACAAAGTTCTGGAAGAAAAAAGTACATGAATATGCAGAGGTCCTATCAGTGGAGATTTAAAAAAAAAAAAACAACCCCAGAATATTCTCACATGGAGAAATGAGGCACTGGAAGCTAAGAAACACAGACACACAGATGTTTTAGAAAGACCCAGAGAACTCAGGTAAACCATTGAAACCATCCTCTTAAGTGTATAAACTGAATGGCTGAAAGTCTATTTTCTTTTCTTCACAAATATTCTTGTTGGAAGATAAAAGACAGCCATTTTTGGCCAACCTAGGTTTTAACAACCCTAAATGCCCCACCATCTACTTCTCCCTTCAACAAAACCTTCCATTGTCCCAGGTGGCCACCCCCAGCCCATCTGCAGCCCTCCCTGAGCTTGCAGAGAGCTGCCCACCCGAAACAGCGCAGAGCACACCTTGCCTGGAGACATTCACCAGTGAGGGCAGAGCCGCCCACATTGCCCCCGAGGCTCACAAGGCTGGCTGGCAGTGGCCTGTGTTGAGAGTGCCCACCGGCACCCGCTGGCAGCCAGCCTGCATCAGAGCCCGACAGGAAACGAGGAGAAGACAACACTGGGGCCGCGTGGAAATCCCCACCGGGCTCCAAGCCGGAGGGTGACTCAGTGGGGCTGGCCAGCGAGCTGCCCTCCCACCCCCTGGCCAGGATGGGGTGGAGCATGGGGGCAGGCTGCAGGAAACAGGCCACCCGCCTTAATGCGAAGACTAAGACATGAAAGTTCTTGCATATTATGAATTATGATGTTGCAGATACAATGACGCCCTGTCCCAAAACGTGCAAGACAGAGTCCCAATATATTAGGTAGGGATTCAAGGTCCTTCAGTAACAGCAAAATTCATTTTCTCTAAAAGAAGGTCTCAGTTCAAGTCCTAAAGATGACACTAAGTTCGAGAAATCCCCTTATCCTTCTCAGGCCTCTTTATCTATAAGATTAAGAGGTGCACCCAGGGTGAGATTCCCACCCACTCCAGTAGGCGTTCCCAGGTAATCCCATTCCACAGTGCCTCCGCCCTCCTCTCAGCTGGACTCTCTGCCCTTCCAGGACAGAGTCCGAACTGTATACCTCCAAAGGGAGTCTGATGCATAGAGAGGCCTTCGTGTATTGAGGCAGAGAAATAGTGTGGTATGTTTATAAGACTTGTTAGCCCTGACCCCTCCCCAACTCCAAGTCAGGTCTGCCTGAGCTGTCAGAGGCTCTTAACGCCTCTGTGCTCCACTGTCATAGTAAGCTCAGGGCAAAGTCTGGCTTTTACTTTCCCCTATAAAGTACCCAGTGTACTTCAGGGACTCATGGCTAGCAAAAGAACTGACAGGCAAAAAAAGAAGGTGGGAAGTCCTCAAAACCCACTCTCCCTATGAGTGCAACAGGTTTACCAAATCCAAAGTCTTCACCCATTAAAATTATCAGAAAAATCCAACTTACATTATTTTACTTTAAAAATATTAGCTCTCCTTCTTACTTTCAGAAGCTCTCTTAGGCAATTTTACCTTTGGACTATTAAGCTTCTTACAAAATAATCTATTCATCCTGTTCCCCTGAGCGTATACGGATCAGAACGTTATGGATGTCTTTCTTTGGCAAGTCTGAGATACAACTCGGGGTTGTATCCATCCATCTACTTAATAAACAGGGGTTCCATCCATCTACTTAATAAACAATTCCACTTGGTTGGCCACCCCAAAGTACTCCAGGCTCTCCATACCGATGGTCATCCCTTAACCAGGCGCCTCTCTAGCTCCCACCCTATGGCTTCCCCCATTCCACCCCTGGCCCCAACACAGCCAGCCAGCCTGAGCAACCTGGCCCTCTGTGTCGACTTCCTCACCTCCCAGTCACTGTGAGACTTGTTATAACGGGCTTTGGGCCCAGCACTCCACTGCAATTACCCTTACCAAGGTCAACTAGTGGCCACCAGGTCCCTAAAACCAAAACACATGCTTTTCAGGCCTTAAAATCCTGGATTCTCTGTGACATCTAGCACCGCTGTTCCCTCCCTCTCCCTGGAGGGTCTCCTCACTCTTGGTTTCAGTGTCACTATGCACCTTCTTATTTTTCCTTTCTCTCTGCCTCTATCTCCTAAATGAAGGTGTTCTTCAACTTCATTCTTCAACTACCTTCTCATCCGACGCTCATATCCTCCCCTACCTGGCCTCATCCATACGTGATGACTCATGAGTGCATATCTCAGCTCAGGCCTCT
Organism: Perodicticus potto; assembly: GCA_963574655.1. Taxonomy (NCBI): domain Eukaryota; kingdom Metazoa; phylum Chordata; class Mammalia; order Primates; family Lorisidae; genus Perodicticus; species Perodicticus potto. The sequence goes on from CAUYRH010143919.1 coordinate 8,527, forward strand.
CCTCCAAACTCAGTACTCATCTATCTGGCTCTCTGGTGCATGTCCCTTGCGACAGGTGCTCCATTAATGTTTGCTGGGAAACAAGGACCTGCTCTGTGCTAGGGACATCAGGAGATACACATCCTGGGCTTGAGGGGGCCACAAGGAGGACAAGTTAGGAAATTTCACAGAAAAGGCAGAACCCCTCCTGCTGGGGGTCCTAGTAAAGGCACCTCTGGGAAGACAAAATTTGGGCTTGATTTCCAGGCATTTTAAAGCTAACAACAGTTCTCTATAAAGAAAGTCTGAAAAACTGTGCTTGACAAGCCACATCTCTTTCATATGTTCTTGGAGGACCTCCCAACAGGAAGGGAAACATCCTCACACCCACCAGAATCTCATACCCGGCACACCTGTGCAAACCTCACTGGGGACCTGGTGGCTTCCTAATGATCAAAGAAGACACCCCTTCTGTGCAGTGACGGTGGCTCTGGGCTGGGACTTGGGAGACCTCTTTAGGGACATATGGTTTCGTCCTCCATGAAATGAAGGAGTTGGAGGACTTCTGAGGTCTGAGCCCCTGCTGGGTCTGACAGTCTGCTGTCTACCTTCACAGCTCGACAGAACAAAACCACGCCTACTGGTTCTTCACAGGCAGAACTGGGTCATTACCTGAGTGATGCCAGCATGGTTGGAAAACACCTTAATTTGAACTCAAAAAGACCTGAATTTGTGTCCTAACTAGCATTTTTCCACCTGTGAACCCTCAGTAAACTTTGTGCAATCAAAATGGATTATTACTCTTCCCACTAACTCCACTAAACAGCCCAGCTGTGGCCCCAGATTTCCAGGAGCATCCTTCCAAAAGGGGTGGCAGAGACACATTCAGACTAATGCCCATTTTAGTGTGTGCTTCAGCTTTGAGGAGATGGGAGGCCAGGACTGGTGAGAGCAGGGTGGAGCAGTCCAGAACGGCTTCTTGGAGGAAGTGAGCCTGGGGATTTCCAAGCAGTTTACAACATGTATTTATTTATTTATGTAGAGACAGAGTCTCACTATATCGTAGGAAGAGGCCATGGCGTCACATCTCACAGCAAACTCAAACTCTTGGGCTCAAGAAATTCTATTACCTCAGCCTCCCTTGTAGCTGGGACAACAGGCACCCGCCACAATGCCTGGCTATTTTTTGGTCTGTTTGTTTGTTTTAGCAGGCTCAGGCCACGTTCGAACCCACCAGCCTTGGTGCATATGGCCGGCACCCTAACCACTGAGCTATAGTCGCCAAGCCTACAATGTTTTTTAAAGATAAACAGTGCAGGGGTGGTGCCTGTGGTTCAAAGGAGTAGGGCACTGGCCCCATATACCGGAGGTGGTGGGTTCAAACCCGGCCCTGGCTAAAAACTGCAAAAAAAAAAAAAAAAAAAAGATAAACAGTGCATTTATCTGCTTTCTCACCTCCTGACTTCTGCCTTTCAAACCTGACATGCCACTCCCACCCATCACAGGATTTTTCTACAACCATTAAGCAGAAAAGCTGGCTGGATGGTTTCCCAGTGACTGAGAAGCCATCTGTCCCAGCTCACAGCTTTACCTGTCTGAAGCCCCAGTTCACATGAACATGTAAACTTTCCTCCGTGCCTAGCAGCCTCCCCATCACCAGCCAGCTTCCTCATTTCCTGATGCTCTCAGGTTTGCTGTACCTGAACTCCCCTTGCCTGTGCCCATGCAGAGTCCACAGGGTCTGGGGAGCACTCATGGTGCCAGCAATCTCTCCTCTGATTTCCTGTGGCAGTTACTGCCAAGACTAATCACAGAAACACTAGGAATAATACCCATAATAATCACAGCCGCTCCCCTTTACCACATGCTTCTCCAGACAAGCACTCACTCAGCCATCACAGTCATTATCACTGCAGTGTCCCACAGGCTGCATGAGGTAGGCACTACCGTCATCCCCACTGTATCTAGGATGGATCCAAGATTCAAAAGCTTAGCTCCGCAGTCTGAAGCCACACAGTCAGTCTGTAGGGAGGATTTCTAAGCACCCTGCAAGGCCAGGTCCAGACCTGCATCCCAGGGCAGCACGTCCACTGGTCCTCTTTGCCCACTCTGTGCTAGGTGGATGCCTACAGTGGGACTGTGCTTGTAGGACCTCACTCTCCAGCTGGAGGCCACCCCTCAACCACAGTCTCCTGATTCACCTGGGCGCTGCTCTCACGCAGTGTCAACCGCTTGCCATTTTCATGCCCCAGTACCTGATGATGCACTTAGCACCTAAAATTTGCTCAGAAAGGGCCTGCTAGATTAAACTGAATGGGAGGTGGTAAGAGAAGGGGATGTATGAGGTCCCCCAGGTGGATTTCTCTCTGCTGTTAAACATTCCTCCCATCTCAGATCTTTTGCACCCAGTGTACTCTCTTCCCAGAATGCTCTTCTCCTGGTGACTTCTACAGACTTTGACTCAAATGTCCTTTCGTCGGGGGAGGCCTTCCCAGGCCACCACCCCTTCCTCTAGCAGAATCAGGCTCCCGGAACTTCTCGTTCACAGCTCCTCCAGCGTGCAGTGTTATGTCTTTGTTCATTACTGTATCCAGCACAGTGGAAGCTGCCAATACAATGTGCTGAACGGATGAACAAAGGAGTTGATGCCACCGAATCTTATTTCAGCCTCACCATCACTCCAGGAGGGAGGCTAACCAGATGTGATCCCTGCTTTACTGGTGAGGACATCATGGCTCAGAGGGCATGGATCTCTCACCTGGGGTTAGGGCACTGTCAAGACTAGGACAGAAGTGCCCCAAAGGGGTAATGCCTTCTTGTTAGATTTTTTGGTAACTAGCACAGCTCTGAGTGCATGGCAGATTGCGATCCCAAGTACATGGAAACAGCAACTAAGTGACCTCAGAGGTAGAGCCAAAACAAATTTGTTTGTTTAAGATCACATTTCCATCATAGCAGATTCTGGAAGCAAGCCATATTCTGTCTGCATTTTGACTCTATTTGACCTGCTCAGTTCTGAGAACACAGTTCAGTCCTGAAAAGACACAAAGATAGGTATAGGTGAGACTCTTGTGGGAGAAATGATAATTTTTCTATGGCCCCATCATCTACATGATGATATGCAAAGATGCTCCTGGAGGCACTCATGGTAGTGAGTCCCAGGAATTCTAAGCTTGTTGGTGCAACTTGATACACATTTGCCGAAGGGCTAGAGCAGAATACTAGACCAGGAATCAGAGAGCTGGCCTCTGGGCTCACCCCTGACCCTGACCAGCTGGGTGACCCTGACAATGCAATGTTCCTGTGGGCACAAAGCGGTGAACAGCACCCACACTGCCTTTGTCACGGGGCTGTAGTCAGGTTCAAATGAGAAAGGTGGTGCAAAAAGTTCTCTGTAAGTCACAGGCAGTAACCAAACGTGGTATTATTAGAAGGCTGTCCCTGGCAGAGCAATGACAGCAAAGAAAGTGCTCTGTCTCCTGGGGCGAAGGGGCTGTTTGTTGACAGCCTCGCACAAGAAGGCCAAGGTAACATTAAAGAAAACTGCATTTACCTGTCTGAATGTTCCCAAGACAGAAAGAACGCTGGCTTCTTATACCCCCTAAATTTCGATAAAGACTGAGGGCTGGCAGGTGGAAAAAGAAGAGGATGAAGTCAACATCAAAATTCTCTGGTTGCAATCAAGTCTTTGCATGTCAGCAACAGTATGACCTGGAGTAAGCAGCATAAGCACGCTAAGCCTTTATCCCCCCGTGTGCAAACTGTGAAACAGTGACAACCACCCCCCTGGAGGCTGCTTCAAAGCTATTTTGAAATCAAATTTACAAAAAAGATGCTACTGAAAAATAGCAAAGCCCTTTATTGTGGGGTGTAATGTAAGAGGACCACCCAATATGACATATGTGGTCAGTTAAAGGTGGCTTGTTTTTTGCCCTCGGTGAGGGAACCTGTCTGGGTGGGCCTCCCTGCAGAGTGGCCATCCCAGCGCCAAGCATAACTGTAGGTGGCAGGGGCCCCAATTCCATGAGAAGCTGTCCAGTTTGGGCCAGGACCTCCCTCACACACGCTGTTTTTCCATTAGGCAGGAAAGCTGAAAGGCATGTCAGAGAGAGTGAGCAAGAAAGAGGACCCTCCAGCACTGATGAGGTGGAAAGGTGGGTGGTCCCCACGGTGGGTGAGGCAATGCCGCCTCCTTTCTCTCTGGGCATCTCTCAGGGCAAGGGCACACACCTCTGTCTGCCTGACATTTCCAATGTTCCCACGGCTTAGCAGACTCTTAGGAAGCTCCACACAAGAAATAGCTTTTAAAATACAGCCAGGAGGGCAAACGCTGCCACTTCTCTACCTCCAAATTGGTCCCAGCTAACCTCAACCTGGTGGCAGAAATGTTGCTGATGGATGTAATAAACATTCCAAACTTCAGAAAGAATTCAATGAAGATGCTGTATGTATGTCCTGTGCTCTGTCCTAAGCACTGTGAGGGGATGTGAGGGAAATAAGACCCAGTTTCTGTTTCAAAGAGCTATTGGTCTAAAATGATGATTTTCAACCAGTGTGCCGTAGCATACTGGGGTGCCATGAAAAGATCTTAGGTATGCCGTGAAAATTTTTAAAGGTCATTAATTAAATTATTTTGAAAGACGGTTCAAAGTACAGTTAATTGTAATCTTTTTCTTTACTCTTTTTTTTATCGACATAATTGAAGTGTGCCACAGAAGTTTAACTGTTGGCTCAAGTATGCCAGGAGATAAAAAACACTGGTCTAAAGGGACGTACCTAACACAAGTGAAACAATGATGTCCTCTGGTTCCTGTGACCCACAGGAGAAATTCTCTTATGTTTCAGTCTTTGAAATTTGGGTTTCTTCTTACAGAAAAAAAATTATTTTTAAGTCTTACAGATACCTATACATAGTACTAAATCTTTTTTTTTTTTTTTTGCAGTTCGGCCGAGGCTGGGTTTGAACCCACTACCTTCGGTATATGGGGCCGGTGCCCTACTCACTGAGCCACAGGCACTGCCTGCATAGTACTAAATCTTGTCAGAAGTCATATTTCTATTTTACCTTTGCTGCTAGAAAGCTCAAAAGCAAATCTACAGGACACAATCTCACAAATCTTACAACATGCAATACTGTGTACTAACATTACCTCTTATCTTATTTTCCTATCTTTTTCTCCTTTTCTTCCTTGATTTGTCTATCCTATTTTTCTTTACTGCATTTCTGAGAATAATCTCAAATTATTTTTTGGATACAGTACAAATTATCAAAAAGTATATTTTAAACATTGTTTAATATACAAAGCTACAAAAGCTATAGTAATCAAAATGAGGATAGACATATGGACCAATGGAATAGAACTGAACAATCCAGAAATAAACCCTTACCTTGGGGTTTAAATTACTTCCTACAAAGGTGTGAAGAGAATTCAGTGGGAAAGAAGTCGTCTCAATAAGGAGTATGTGGACCTCTGGATATCCACGTGCCGAAGAATAACACTGGGCTTCTACCTCACATCTTGTACAAAATTAAATAAAAATAGATCAAAGGCCTAATATAAGAACTAAAATTAAAAACCCCTTAGAGGAACACTATGGTGTAAGTATTCATGACTTTGGGCTAGGCAATGATACAACACTAGAAGCAGAAGTGATAAAAGTAAAAATAAATAAATTTAGTTTAGCCAAGACTAAAACTTTTGTGCTTCAAAAGATACCATCAACAAAGTGAAAATACCATCTACAGAATGGGAAAAATATTTACGAATGATATATCTGATAAAGGAACTCATATCCAGAATATATGAGGAACTCTTGCAATTTAATAATAAGAAGACCACCCAATCAAAAAATGGGCAAAAGATATATATACATTCCTCAACACAAGTTATCCAAATAGCCAAGAAGCACGTGAAAAGATGCTCAACATCATTAGCCATTAGGAAAATGCAAATCAAAAATCATAATGAGACCACTTCATACCCACTAGAATGTCTAAAATAGACAATAAATGTTACCAAGGATGGAGAGAATTGGAACCTCATACATTGCTGGTGGGATCATGGAATGGTACACCACTTTGGAGAGCAATTTATCAGTTCCTCAAAAAGTTAAACACAAAAATGACCCAGTAATTCTACTCTTAGGTATCTAACCAAGATAAATGAAAACAGATGTCCACACAAAAACTTGTACGCAAATGTTCATAGCAGCATTAGTCACAAAAGTTGAAAAGTAAAAACACCCCAAATGTCCATCAACTGAAGAAAGGACAAACAAAATGTGGGATACCATACATTATTTTCCCATAAAAAGGAATGGAATACTGGCACATGCTTTCACATGGATGAACCCGGAAAATATTGTGCTAAGTGAAATCTGCCAGTCACAAAAGTTCACATATTGTCTGATTCCACTTACATGAAATGTCCAAGAGAGGCAACTTCACAGAGATAGAAAGTAGACCACATTGCTAAGGGGGTTGGATGGGGGAATGACTGCTAATGGGTATGAGGTTTCTTTTTGTGGTAAAGAAAATGTTCTAAAATTAGTGAGGGTTGCACAATTCTGCTAATACACTAAAAAACTACCGAATTGTACACCTTAAAAGAGTGAAGATATGAATGAAAGAGTGAATGATATGCCAATAAAGGTGTAATTTTTCAAAAAGTTAATTAAATAAAGTCTGGAATTGTGTTAATACTGTCCAACAGTATTATGTGTTGTGCAACATACTGATGTTAGTTCCTTAGTTTTGACAAATGTACCACCGTAACATAAGCTGATCGTGTTAAGGAAAACTGGGTAAGGGGTATGCTAGAACTTTCTGTTATCTTTGCAATTTTTCTGTAAATCACAATTGTTCCAAAAGGAAGAGTTTCTTTAAGGCAAAAAGGTTGATCATATAGTGCTATTATGTAATTAATTAGGTTTACATGATTGTAGCATAGCTGCCCACTGGACCTTAAACTGGTCAAAGGAAGGAGGCCCAATTTCAAGTGGGCTAGATGTCACAGACACGGAGGGGCTGAGCCAGGAACCAAGAGCTCTGCATCCTCATAGCAAGGGACAGTCCTTTCCTCTCTCCTATCTCCTTCAAGCCATACAGCACTGTAAGGTTAATACTGTCACCCAGGGAGAGGGAAAACCTGAGGTACTGTTAGCATCCTATCACAGCCCCCATTCTCTATTTATATACGTACATTTTTGTTTTGCCAACCCACAATCATCAAAATCCAAACCTTGTAACGTATCTTGCCCAATGGGCTGGGATCATAGGAAAATGAGGCAGGCTGGCCTTCTCTCTCCTGGCGGAGGTGGTACTTGTCTTGAACCATTCCAAGGGTCACTGCATACCTATACCTTGATTTGAGTCCCACAGACCTCTCCCAGTTTATGTGCTCCCTAGGCAGCACAGAACTCCAAGGGCAAAGACAATACCTTACTTATTCCCATATCCTCAGGGTTTTACAGATAGATACACTCTCAAGTAATGAATGAATGAGTTCATTAACGGATGACCTTCAGGTATTCCCAGCAACATCCCTAAAGGAAACCCCGTTTCATACAGAGAAACCTCTAAAAAGCAAAAATTCTTCTTGGTCATCTCTTGCCCACATGGAATCACTAATGGGCTGAGGTTTTGTTTTCTGAGAAGCACTGAGTTGGTTTCCCCTTCTGACTAGCCTGGGAGCTACAGCTTTGTGTTATCTGGAGACTCCGGGCAGGCAGCAACTGGGCCGTGGAGGAGAGGGCAGACAGGCTCCATCAAGCCAATGGCAGCCCTGCTTCCTGCGGGGCTGCGGTCTGTTGGCATCACTGAGAGGCCGGCAGAGAGCAGGGGCCACACGGGTGTCACAACTGCAGGCAGCATGCGGGGTTATGTGAAGTTCAGCTCTAGGGCTTTCTCAGTCCATTGGGTTTTACTCATCCCTTGCCCATTAAGTGTGTTTCCCCCACCTAGCTTTTCCTTCTTTGCGTGCATGTGTGTTTTAATTATTCCATGGCTCTTGGCTTGCTTTCCTAACCCCACATTAACATTTCTCACTGCTACTGAGAAACCAGGCATTCCATCCACTGGAAAGCAGTCAGAGAGGCCAGAGAAAATTCCAGCTCTGTGCATGAACCCTTGGGGACAGGGTTGGTATCCAACTACCAAAGAGTAGTGTGTGAGAAGATGTGAGGATTATATGCAGTGTGAGGGTACGAGGCCCTCAGAAGCCACATGGCCCGTTCCCGACTCCCACCCATTTTACAGATGAGAAGTACAAAGGATTACAGTGACTTGCACAAGGTCACTTAGCTTCAAGCAAAGCAAAATGCCACAATTTGGGAAAACTGCTACCACAAAGCATTCTTCAGTCCAAGCAAACATTGGACACAGAAAGCATTCCCACACACAAAGAATTCACAATGAAAATGTCTTAAAAATTAATAAGCTATGCAAATGTTCTAATCACAAACCATTAAAAATATCCAAGTGCATATCATCTCGTGCGTTCACAAGACAAGTATTTAGCAAGTGACCACTCTCTATCAGGCACCATGCTAGGCTCTGGAGCAGTGGTTCTCAACCTTCCTAATGCTGCCATGTATTTTCATTGTTACAAAGGGGTCGCAACCCACAGGTGAGAACCGCTGCTCTGGAGATACAAAGATGAATAGGAACTAGTCCCTCTGCCTTCACAGAGAACCCTGTTGTGAGATAAAGATGAACCTATGGAAAATAAGCCTATTACAAAGCCTATTTCAAATAAGCCTTGATTTATATAATATTCATAATATCTTCTTTGATCTCTGTAATGTTCTCTTAACCTCCAGATCAGTGAAATCTCTAGATTTCCACTTTTTTTCTTCCCAAATGAAAATGAAGCAGACCTGTCTTTTTCAATCTGTTAAGTCATAAACCACAAGGCAGGATGCAAGGGTCAAATGCTCAGTTTTAAAACAAGTGCAGTACAAAAAACAGAGCCCACATCACAAGGCAAGAGACCATGCATGACACTCACTACAGTGTCATGCCCCAAGTGATCTGGGTTCCAGTCTCCAACCCAGAGACCAGTCCCTTGACGCCGCTGCCCTTGAGGGTTCACTGTCTGAAACTTGAGAACAACCACCCAGAAACTGGTGAGTCTAATATATGGGGGAGATGCCAGACCTAGGCAGGTGTGCTCAGTGGCTGGGAGACACAGGGGTAGGACATTTGCTGTGGCTAGAAGAAGGGGGGCATCCAAAAGCTGCTTCCTGGAGATCAAGTTGGGACTGCATTTTGGAGAAAGGATGTTGAATAGGCTTGGGATGTTGTGTGCTGGGCACTGGCACACAGGGATGGGGGTAGGAGGAGGGGAAGGGGGTGGGCAAACAGCACTCTGGCACCACAGAGTGGGGGTGCTCAACCTTTCTGGGCTAAGAGTAATCATTTTTAATTCCAATGATTTTCACAGACCTCTCCTATGGTGGCAGTTGTACTTGAAATTAGTCAATGCACAAATGCTTAGTGCCCATGTAAATCCCTGCCCATTTGCAAGCAAATACACAACCATGCAGAGCCTGCAGCTACCAGGTTGAAACACTCCTCCTTAGAGCCCCAGAGGGCAAGGCCAAGTCAGAGAAGATGGGAGACATCATGCAGAACCTGGGGGACAAGCTGAGTCATCCCTGAAGCACTGGGAGCCTTGGGAGGGGTTCTCAGCAGGAGGTGCTGGGGGTGAGGTTTGTCCCTTTTAGAAACATCACTCTAGGCACATGGGGAGAGCAGATCCCAGGAGGCTTCAGAGGGGGAAGCCCCAGAGGCCTCGTCACCCAGGTGAGGGAGGGTGACTTTCCACACCAGATGTCAATGTCATATAGTCCCACGCCCCAGATAATCCTCTCTTCCAAAACCTTCACTAACCCAAAACCACCCACTCATGTTCAACAACGGTTGCCCTTCTCTTTGCACCCAACATTAAAACAAATGGAAAAGGAAGGTTTTCTTAAAAAAAAAAAAAAAAATCAAATGGCTCCTCCTTTCTCAGGTCACATCCACGTGAGGCAAGGAGGAGAAGGGAAGGGTCAGAGGGGGGCCTTGTCCACCCAACAACCACAGCCACAGGCAAGGGGTAGGCCTGGGAAAACCAACATGACCTTGTCAGGGCTCAGGGAGGCAGCAGGGGCTAGAGATCACTTCCAGCCCTTTGCTGGTTTCGTCCATCTCTACCTGCAGAGGACCACAGACTGCACTGGGACAGCAGGGCACATGGAGCCCTCCACTGTCACCTTGGAAAGCAAAGTACAGAAAAATCCCACCCTGGGCGCTACAGGATGCCAACGTGTTATGACTGGTGTTGTACAACAGGTGGGGGGAGACCTGGATTTAGGGGCTTTAAAAGGGGAACACTCTTCCACCCAGATAAAGCTACGTCTCTCCTGGTCTCCTAGGGCTATTACAGTCACTGTGCCTGAAATTCCCACATCTGTCATTCCTCTGGTATCCAAGGTCCAAAGACTGACTACACCACAAGCCTCGGTTAAAGCATGAGTCATTAAAATCCACTTCTTTTAAATTCATGCAGTAAACATTTATTGAGGGCCTGCCCATGCCAGGTACTGTGCTGAGCACCGGGTGGGAGAAAGGGCGATGACTAAGCTTGGGGAGCAGGGGCTGAGGAAGCAGGCAGAAGCCAAATCATGGGACAGGGCCTTGTAAACCCAGCTACAGAGACCAAACTCTACTTGGACCACCTGGAAAGTGACCAAAGAGTTTTAAACCACTGGGGAATGATATGTTTTGATACTATCATTCTGCATCCCCTGGGGTAATAAATACTATGTCATTAGCACCATTAACACCTTAGTGTGAATTAGGTAATCAGATGAAGTGTCACCTTGCAAAGATAGAGATGTGGGACTGATAAGTTGTGATGCCAGAGGACTGAAGCCAGGAAGAGCTGGGTGCTCAGTGGCCACTCAGTGGGTAGTGGAGAGTGAGGGGCAGACTCTGAAGGAAGTTGGTGGTACAGAGCAGTCACAGCATAAGTGTCCTCTATGTATGACTCATGCCTACAAATATTTACTGTGCTCTTTGGTCCTGGGCCCTGGGCCTAGTGGAGAACAAAAGAGATGGCCCCTATCCTCAAGGGAGAGACAGACAGTAAACAAATCATCACAGATTTATAACTACAAGCTGGAGTGAGGTCTCAGAAGGAAAAGAACAGGCCTCTATGTGAGAATGTATCAGGAGATATAGTTTACACACAAGGGGGAATTGGAAGTGACTCTTTTACATGATATTTAAGCTGAGATCTAACTCATCTTAGCCAGCTGAAAACTATAGGGAAGAGCATTCCAGGGAGAAGGAACAGAATGTGCAAAGGCCCTGAGGCTAGAAATAAAGGCTAGAGTAGAGCTAAAGGCTCAGCTAGGAGTGGAGTCTGGAAGGGAAGGCCAGGCTTTACTTGGGGTCTGGACCCTTGTTTGGGATTTGGATCCTTACACTCAAGATGACAGACAGCATGTGAACCATTTTTACCAGATATGCCAAGTGACAGAATATTTGTATTTTTAGAGATCATGCTGGCTGCCAGTGGAGAATGGGCCCAGTGAAGAGAAGGATGCAGGCAAGGAGACCAGGTAGGAGGGAGGCTTGGCCAGAGAGAGCCTGATCCAGGCAAAGCAGCAGCAGTGGAGACTTAGATATTCCGGAGGCAGAACTGCCAGGGCTTGGTGATGCACTGGATGGCTGGGGAGAAGGAAAGAGGTGACATGGGTGGCCTCCTGGGGTCTTGCTCAGGCACCCTGTCGGATGGTGATGCTTTTCCCTGAGAAGGGGAAGCCTCAAAGAAGCTGAGCACACAGCAGGAAGGGCAAGGGAACGAGGGGTGATCAGGCTTAGATTTGGGACATGTTCAAGCAAGGCCCAGAGAGGCGGTCCAACGGTGATGTCAATAGAGCTAGTCGACATCTCTTGGGCTCTGGCTGGCCCAGGGCAACAGGAAGCAGTGGCAGGCCCTGGGCAGCTTCATGCAGGTAAGATCCCCCCTGCACCCCCTCACCCCAGGATTTTCCAGCCAGGTCATCAGGGTCAGAGATACATTCCTGTTTCTCCCTCCTATGTCCTGTCAGGGAGAAGGGCTTTCCCTTTTCTGGAAGTGCCAAAAATGTAGCACAGGAAGCTTGTTTTGCTGCCAGAGTGACTAATATTTATCACTGGTATATACAGTAGCCATTCTTCAAGGCCATGAAATTCTGCCCACAGCTATAGCCACAAGCCTCTCAGCCACCCTGCCTCGGCATTCCTCAGAGCTGATTAAAGCCACTTGCTTCCTGTAGGGGCTTTGCTTAACCTCACACCCCAGTGGCTTCTCAGGGTGCTGGACTTACCACTCCTGCTCAGGGTTCAGGGTCTCTGCTGGGACCATAGAAGTGAACCCTGATCTTGCCTCTAATCCCTCCATCCTGAGTCCCCACTATGGGACGGAGAAGGGAGATGTCAGGAACTTCGAAGAACACCTCATCCAACCTTTTTGTTTTCTGAGGAGTAAAGCTGATTTGTTCAGAGAAACCAAGTAACTTGCCCAAGGTCACACAGCAGATCTCAGACAAAAACCCCAGGCCAGGAGTTTTTCTTTGGAGTCCTGGCCATGAGGTCAAAGGTGGAAGGCCTCTTGACAAACTGTGCCTCCTTTTCAGATAGGGGAGATGAGCTGTGAGCAGCTTTGATACTGAGGGACCCCCAGGAAGGGGATAAGGAAAAGTGGCCATGGAGACACCCACAGGATCAAACCCTCAAAGAAGTTTGCACACGGCTGCCACCACGCCTGCCCTCCCAAGACAGCTCTCAAATGCAAAGCGGGTAAAAGGACTGAAGCAGGAGAACTGGACATAGACTTAAGGTTTCTGGAGATAGGAGCTTCTCAGAGGACACGTGAAACAACCCTGGCTCTAAACAGAAATGGTTTCATTCATGCAATACAGTCTATGAATTTACCCCGGCCCAAAGGTCTCTGTAAAGGGAAGGGGTGGGCAAAGCCCTCAGAGGAAGTACTTTCTTGTGTGACAATGACCATAGAGGAAACAAGATAATGAGACAGCATAAAATATAGTGAATCAGTGTAAACTTGGCCATTTATGCCAAGCCCCTTGCCAAAGTCATCTGCCTTCAGCTACCTGCCAGAACAGAGGAAACTAATAGGAAATCAGCTGAAAAAGGACATTGCCTACTGTTGGCATGAATATTTATCACTTATTGTGTGCCACAATAAAGTCCCTACTGGAAAGAGCAGAAAAGAAGGCCTATACTCTTTCGAATCACACATGTTCCTGACCTCAGGAATAATGAAGAGTGACCGAAAAATGCAAAGGCCTCAGGAACACAGAGGACAGCTTCAAAGGGCTCTACCTTCTATAATCAGATGCATTAATTAGTATTAGTTTGATTAGCCCATTAAACTTGTTGTTCCCTATGACTTTATGTATACACTGACATCCCATCACTGTGATGAAAACCAGGACAGCATTCATTCATTCTCCCACCAAATACTCATTGAGCACATTGTAATACCAAGCACTGTACTAGACCCAGGGGTTATAGAAGTTGACATATACCCACTCCCTTCCCTGGAAAAACTCTTAGTTGTCAAAGATGGGTGGGGGCGAAAATCCTGAGATCTGATCTTATCTATCTTCCTGCCTTTGAACACTGCCACAACAGAACCGGACAGAACAGAACAGAACAGGCACTTTTAAAAGTGGGGCCTGCTGTACACTTTCTCAGCTATGTGCCCCTTTCCTTCCTCCAGGCTTCCTGTCTCCCTTCTGTATTGTCACCTCCCAACAACCCTTGAAAGTTAAGACCTCTGCAGAAGGCAAAATAATTCAGCCACCTTAAATAGTACAAACAGGCTCTCCAACTAATCCTAGTGAGTTTTTATGGCAATCAGGCTATATGCTGGGCACAAAGAAAGACATCCAGGGTGGTCATTTAATGGGTGGTCATTCATGGTCTTGTCAAAGCTGGTATGGCTGCATCAGACACTAATAGCTGGAGGAAGCCCTCCTCATTGTTCTAGCTGAGTTCCAGCTGCCTGCTGAGCTGAATGCTTCAGAAAAGCAAACAGGGATGCGGAGTCCACACCTGAGCCCCCCACCAACAGCTCCCCAACCACCAGAGCTAGAAAGGGCAGCTGAGTTGAGGAAACTGAGGCACAGGGAGGGTGAGTAGAACTCAAGGGTCCTGGACTCCAGGTCAATAGCCTACACTGGCTCACTGTCTACCCCGGATGCTCTGAGCCTGACCCAGTTCTAATGCCAGCTCATAGTTATTGATAGCCTATTCACAAGACAGCTCACGTTTGCACAATGCACATTGACATTTCCCCAAACTCTTCCCCATCCTCTTCTCTCTCCTGATCAATATGGCAGCCCTCAATACAGACAGGGTGGGTCTTACTATTCCCATTTTATGTGACAGAAAATCAGTCCCAAAGAGGCTGTGAGACTGGTTTGAAGCCACACACAATAGGATCAAGTGTGCAGGCTTCACATGATCTTATCTACTGTCTTCCAGTGGGATGGTAGGAGACAGCACCAGGAAAGACAGGGCTCCTATATAAAGGAAGCTCACAGTCAAATCTGTGCAGAATGACACACAGATGAGTCACCTTCATGGAGAAGACCAAACTGATGCATTCATAAATATTTATTAAGCATGTATTATGTGCCAGAGCTGGGTTGATCAAGACCTATTCTGGGTTTTAAAACAGAAAGATACACAGGAAAGCAATCCAGGAAACATAAGGGTTGAGCTAAAATGTGGTGGGGGTTGTGGAGAAAGTGTGCTGGGGAGGAGCTGTGATGGGCCTCATCTGGTAGGAGCAGAGTCTATACCAGGTATGTCCAACCTGCAGCTGGCAGGCTTGGTGCTGATTTCGGGAGGACTATTTTTGCTAATCTGTGGAGGGGTCAGATATCATGAAAAGTATGCACAGATCTTAATTTTCTTTTTTTTTTTTTGTTTGTTTGTTTTTTGCTAATCAGCTTTTGTTAGTTGTCTATTATTTAATGTGTGGCCCAAGACAACTCTAATCCTTCCAATGTCAGGCAGAGAAAAAAAATTGGTTGCATACTCCTTTGCTATACAAAAGGTAAGTCCCCAAAATGGGCCTGTCCACAGAAATGTGCTGTGCCTGGTTCTTCCTAGCCCAGCCTCGGTCACTCTCTGCTATTGATGCACCAGGATCACCAAGAGGTTAAGAGCTCCACTTGTTTTAACAGCATCCCTGGCGCCTTGGTCCCCTTACACACAAGCACAGTCTATACACACACACACTAGCCTGGGTTGGCCTTGAACTAGCACCTGGGGCAGACACAACATTCCTGCCAATGAGGAAAGATCTGAACATTCACAAATGCATTCCACAGCTCAAGAAAATGCGGTGAAAACCATACTTTCAAAAGGGCTGCATTTCGCACATTTTAAGTGGTTTTCACACATTTCTGAGCAAGTGCATGACTGCTCTGTGTGTGTGAACATAACAAGTTTCAAAAGGGAAAAAACAGTGGTTAAATCTGACTCATCCTACTCTCCTAACTTTTTTCTCTATCTCAACACAAACTCACACACGCACTCTCAGCACTTCCCCCAAGACTGACTCAAACGGCACAGTGGGGGGCAGGGGGCCTGAGGATTCATTAGGTCAATTCCCCTCACTCTCAACAAGCTCGCCTTCCAGGTGACCCATGCAAACACAATTAAAACATGAATTCCTGGAGGACCTGGGTTTTACTCACACTGCCTTAAATAGAGCAGGTGCCGCAATGACCCTGCTGAATCTGTGGGCTAGAGGAAATATCAGTGCATCCCCAGTTCTGCTTCCCATAGCTGAGGCTCCCCCCGAAAATGAAGGCAAATTCTGCTGTGCCAAGCACGACTCCCAGCCTGAGCCAGTTTGTGTTCATTCTTCATGACTGCTTTCAGTTTAGCCCACCTAAACTGGTTTCATTTCAGTAAGAGCCTCACCAGCTAACAAAGCACTTTACTGCCCATGATCTCATATAGATTCCGTGAGCTACAGGAGGCTGCTCACATTTAAAGATGAGGAAGCCAAAGGTAAGAGACTTCAGGCCACTCTCCTAATCACACAGTTAAGAAAACTCAGGTCTGTCGTTCCTTGTCCACGGCTCTTACCTCAGTTACTGAGAACTAAACTTCCAGGATTCTGAAATTTTATTCATCTCCTAAGGATTAAGCATACATTTGATTTAATAACAACTCAGATTCTACTGATGGCATAGCCATGATTGTCATCGCCATCACTATACTGCCACCAACCAGGACGGTATGCTAGAGCTTGACTCAAGAGAGCAGACAGGACTGTCTATAATACATACCAGAGGGTAGGGGAGCAGGAGGCTTGCTAAATTTGAAAACTTTCTCTGACATCCAAGAATTTAAACAGCTCATTGAGTCCCATACATAAATATTACTATAAGCTATAGTTTCATTTACCCTGTGCAGGGGCCAAGTGGGGTTGAAAGTAGAGCGAGCACAAATTAGGTACTGGAAAGTTTCTTATTTCCTGTAGTGTCAGATGCTCACAGTCAAAAAGAGAAGAAAAGAAGAACCAGTGTCACATGGTGAGTCTCCCATCAAAAACCAAATGTATATGTTTACACAAAATTGGTTCCTTTCACTAAATGCCCAAAGTATATAGCACAACTGGAATTGTTCTAGACACACACACACACACACACACACACACACACACACAGGGTCACAAAACCCAGGCTTTTGATTATTTCTGCTAAATAGCACCAGAGCCTCCTGAGTTAAGCCCTGGACCCTTTTATGAATGTGGGACACATAGTTTCCCTGAGTTCCCAAGGAAGACACAAAATGCCATGTGAAAGAGAGCGGACCCTTAGCAACCCAGAATGTACCCGGAGACATAAAAAAGCTAAAAGCCACTTTTCCCACTGTGACTTTCCCAACTGAGGAGACTAGAACCCAAACCTCAACTCTGGAATCTTGCTCTGTGCCCTTGGGCAAGTCACTAGCCCTCTCTGGACCTCTAGTACTCATAAAGGTACAGCCTGGATTGGAAAGTCCCAGTCTCTTTTGGCCTCAGTGTGCACATAAATGAACCCTTCCCTTCCTCTCCTACTCAACACAAACATCAGAAGCCAACTTAGTGAGAGGGACATCATTAGAGGAATACATTTGTTTTAATACATACAGAGTGTCCATAAAGTTCACGTGCAATTTAAAATAGTGTGCATTTTTTCTTTGAGATAGAGTCTCACCTTGTCACCCTGAGTAGAATGCCGTGGCAACACAGCTCACAGCAACCTTAAACTCTTAGACTCAAGCGATTCTCTTGCCTTGGCCTCCCAAGTAGCTGGGACTACAGGCACCTGCCACAATGCCCAGCTATTTTTAGAGACTCTTGCTCAGGTCTTGAACTCATAAGCTCAGGCAACCCACCTGCCTTGGCCTGCCAAAGTGCTAGAAAAGCACATGAACTTTATGGACACTGTGTTGTGATGAAACACACAGTCATTTTAATGTGTACAATTCAGCAGCATTTAGTTCATTCACAATGTTGTACAACTATCACAACTATTTAGTTCCAGATCAGTTTTTATTAACCCTGTACTCAATCCCCATTTCTCTCTCCTCAACCCCAATACCTGTTAGTTAATCTGCTTTCTCTCTCCATGAATTTGCCTGCATGGGAAGAGTTCACGTAAATGGGATCCCACACTATGTGGCCTTTTGTCTCTAGGTCCTTTCACTCAATATAAAGTTTTCAAAGTTCAGTCATAATGCAGCACATACTTCATTTCTTGGCTGAAAAGGTATTCTATTGTAGACTAGAATACACTTTCGAATTAGTTACTAAGTAAATCATTCAGAGGCTTGACTGCTATTATTAGTAATAATAAGATAAGATAATTTATGTAAGGTGCAGGGTACACAGTGAGTGCCCAATCAGCATTAGCTTGTCATCACCATCAACAAATAAATATTCCTTACAGCATACCTCAATGGGGCTGTGTTCAGGTCATTAAAGATGAAGTGTCTAATTTTGAATCAAAAGTTCAGTTTATTGCATCTCAAACAAGAAGCAGTATAATTAATCAAAGTATGCACCTCAATTATCAACACAGTTTTGCCATCGTAACAAGCTTATGTGTGCCAGCTGCCCGGAGAGCAAGTGGCGATAAAATCATGAAGGGCATTTTCCACAGCTTGTTGAGAACTGTATATTTTTCCTTGCAAGAAGTGGTTCAAAGTGGTAGTCAGCTGGTACAAGGTCTCATGAATACGTTGGATGGTGTTTCCAAGCCCAAGTTCTGTAGTTTGAGCAAGTTGTTTATGTGACTTGTGGTCAAATCTTATCTTACGAAAGAACTGGCCCATTTACTGACCAATCTCAGATGCTTAATCACAAGCCTCCTCATCATTCCACCCAACTGGTTGCTGGAGACATCAGCTGAGCTTGACAGACCATGTTTCACAAACCCATAGTGGATAATACATGTACCAGCACTAGACCACCAAACAGACACCATCAGCTTTTCCTGATGAATATACTGTTTTGGACTGTGTTTGCTTTATCTGTATCCAACCCTTATGCCTAATGCTTGTGATTGTCAAAAAGAATCTATTTTTCATCACACATAACGATAAGGTGTAGAAATTCTTGGCTTTTGTGTTGGGACAGCAAAGAAAGGCAAGCTTCAAGGTGATTTCTCTTCTGAGGCTTGTTTAATTCATGTGGAATCCATCTATCCAACTTCTTTACCTTGCTGATTTGTTTTGAATAGTCCCCTATTGTTGGAATAATAACATCAAAAACCTTGTTGCTAAATAGGTTGAGATGGATTCACTTCCACTCCAGCTTTCGACTCATCATTTTTATCCCCCTTGGTCTCAGGTCATCCATGTGGCTCATTTTCAAGATTAAAATCATCAGAATAGAACTTCTCAAACCATCGACTTACTATGCATTCATTAGCCACCAAATGCTTCATTGGTATTTTGAGCTGTCTGCACTGCCATTGGTTCCACGATGGAACTCATCTTCGAAAATAACATGAATTTTTTACTTACCCCTGGTTTTGCAAAAATTGCTCTAAAAAAAAGTATGAGACAATCACAAGCTAAGATGTGTATCTGAAAGAATGAGGGTGTACCCTCATATAAAAACAAATCAAGTAGCATCAAAGTGAAATGTTAGAGACATCAACTGTCAGACTTAAGAAAATTGAACATTTTATACTTAATAACCTAACGCTAAGTAAATCATTCACAAACTTGACTGCAATTATTAGTAATACTTAAATAAGATAATCTAGGTAAGATAGAGGATACATGGTTGAGTGCCCAATTAGCATTAGCTTGTCATCACCATCAATAAAAATTCCTCGCAGCACACCTCACTGGTGATGTGTCATCACACCTCACTGCACTGGAGGCCCCATCCAGGTCCCAGCCTCTAAGGACATAAATCAAAACATTTCTGCACACGTACTATGTATTTCCCTGGTTCTCCAACGTGCGTCCGCCTCTGAGGAGTAAACCATCCTGACACAGTAACCCCTCTACAAGCTATCTTGCACACGAAATTGACCAAAAAAAAAAAATCATTGGGAAGGTGGCATAATTCTTCATTTTTCAAAATGATTCATAACAGGATTCCTTCAAATGGTTTCCCCAGAAGTCTTCCAACATAATTCAGTTTGCACAATCAATGTTTCAGCAATCTGCATACACCTTCTCCATAAAACACCAAGCTGCTGTCTGAGTTGCGCTCCAATTCTGGAGGCCTGGGATGGTCAGAAGAAATTAGGAATCAGTCTGTCACCCCTTCCATAATTATAATTAGTGTGCAGCAACTGGAGATAGAAGGTCTGAGCCCTTGCCCTCTTTCCAGCCCTGTGTCTCTGAATAACAGTCACTTCTCTACATGCCAGTTTTGCTGTTAGGGAAAGGCAGAAGTGACGGCTGCTTTCCCTAAAGGCTGGCAAAAGAAAGGATAGTGACACAGAGGCAGGAATCATCATTGTTACTCACAAAGCCAACTCTTAGGACACAGGCTCTGCCCTGTGGGCGAAAAGTCCACATTTGTGAAGCATTTTCAAAGCACTGCCTGTCTTCATGGGTTGCTTAACACTTCCATGCTGGTCCCCTTATAAAACGAGCCTACCCTCCCATCCATTTAAGCCCACTCTCCCCATCGGGGCTTCCAGCTAAGCAACAGTGGGCTGCTGCACCCCTCCCTGGGGATGTGTGGGACCCTCCATGCCCACTTCCACCTGCCTCCTGGGGGCCGTGGAAGCAATCCTCTCCAAGTGTTCTGTGGCCAGTTCTCTCCCCACTCCTAAAGCTTGTGTTCTTTAATTAGCTCACTGTGGCAGGAGAAATACGCGGCCCCACCCTCCAAATGAGCAGATCTGGGCCTTGAATGTACTCTGTGGTTTGCCTCTGTGCTGCCATGCCGTTGGCTGGGGAGTGACAAGCGACTGGGGCTTCAGAGGCAGGGGCGTTATGAAACCCCTGCTATACTGAGCTAGGGCTTTCTCTTCCCAACATCTGACGCTCGCTTCTCAACCACAGGTGGAGTTGCACCCCTTCCTGAGTCCCTGAAACCTGTCATTGTGGTTAGGGGACAATTCCAAATTCTGCTGGTTTTCTCTCTCTTCTCTCTCTCTCTCCACCTTCTTTCCTCCTTCCTCTTTAGTCTGCTCAGGGGGCAGTTTAAGGTACAAAGTCCTGTCTTCACATCTCACAGATGATGAACTGATGCCCAAGTGAAGTAACTGCTTCTTAGAGTCTCTCATGATAACAGTGAGCAAGAATTAAATCAATACTGAGGATTCTGATGGGTGCAGTAGCTCACACCTGTAACCCCAGTGCTCTGGGAGGCCAAGGCAGGTGGATTGCCCTGAGCTCACACAGGTTCAAAACCAGCCTGAGCAACAGCAAGACCCCATCTCCAAAAATAGCCAGGTATTGTGGCAGATGCCTGTAGTCCCAGCTACTTGGGAGGTTGAGACAAAAGAATCACTTGAGGCTCAGCGCCTGTGGCTCAAGTGGCTAAGGTGCCAGCCACATACACCTGACCTGGAGGGTTTGAATCCAGCCCGGGCCCGCCAAACAACAATGATGGCTGCAACCACAAAATAGCCAGGCATTGTGGCGGGCGACTGTGGTCCCAGCTACTTGGGAGGCGGAGACAGGAGACTCGCTTGAGCCCAGGAGTTGGAGGTTGCTGTGAGCTGTGATGCCACGGCACTCTGCCCAGGGGGAGAGCTTGAGACTCTGTCTCAAAAAAAAAAAAACAAAAGAATCACTTGAGCCCAAGAACTGGAGGTTGCTATGAGCTGTGACACCATGGAACTCTACCAAGGGCAACAAAGGGAGACTATCTCAAAAACAAAAAAATACTGAGGAGTCAACTAGAGCTCTTTCTAACACCAGTATTTAAGCTTATGAAAGATTTCTACATATGTCTCCCCAACTGGTTTCACCCTACAAGCAGGGAGACTCATCACTACTCCATTGTACAGATGAAGAAACTGAGGCTGAGTTGGGAAGGGATGGATGGTCAAAGGGCACATTACTGAGAATGACAGAGGGTGAGAGGACAAGAACCCTTGAAGCTATTCCTGTTTTAACTACTACAATTTTTCTTTCATTCCAATGACTCTAAAGAGGTGCTTAACAGTCTGAGGCAGAGGCTGTCTAGAATTGCACTCATAGAATCTCTCACATTAGACCCTGATGGCTGGGGTTCCCAGATGCAACTTTGGTCCTAACCCTCCTAGGGATCATTCCTTCATCCACCCATTCTTCACCATCATGACCATTGCTAGCATTTATTCAATACCATGTGCCAGACCCAATGTTGACTCTTTCCTCTGCACTCACTTCACACTCAGGACTACCCTGTGAAGTAGCTGCCATCATCCCCATTTTTCCAATGGGTAAACCAAGGCTCCAGGAGGCATGAACAACTTGCCTAAGATCAAACAACTAGTTAAAAGATGGAGACAAGATTTGACCCAAGAATCCAACCTCCCAGTAGTGCACATACTTTGCAACTTCATTACAACCTGGCTCATGCCTCTATACTGGACTGCTCAAAAATTCACTAGAGTGAATGAATGCACAGTAGACCCTGAAAATACTTTCAACGAGGGCATGTTTGTAGGCTCTGAAATTCCTCAACGGTGATCTGTATGAACAGAGCCACCAGCACCTAAACCAGCCTGGAATATTCATATGCCAGTACTCACTTGCTTGTATTTTGTTTCTTGGTTCTGTAACCCAGAAGACAATGTGAGCAGATGAGGAATGCAGCCAGGAGTCTGCAAGGGCAAGACCAGCTTGAGACCTCAGCCCCAGGCCGTCAATCAGGGATGGGTATGAAATTTGCAGGACCCCATGCAAAATGAAAATATGTAGCCCTCTGTTCAAAAAGCAGGAAAAAAAGTACCACCATGGCACTAAAAGATAAAGCTTTTTCTCTTTCTCCCATGTCTCTCTTTTGTCATGGTGTTTTTATTTGCTATTTAATATTATTCTAAGTAAAGAGAAATTACCATTTTAAATTAGCATAAATTTTACCATTCATATTTATATTGTGTGATGCCAGTTTTAAATGCAAATATAAAAGTACTTAACTAGTATGTGGAATCACCAAAATTACACAAATTATATTTTTTGAGCTTAGATATGCATATGCATTTTGTAACTCACCAGGACAAGAGAAACACTGCATAAAACTAATTCAAACGTTTCTTCCTTCTTGATGTGTTCACAGTCTACCATCACTCTCTGCCTTATGCTTCCTGAGGAGTAAGGAAGGCCTGAGAGAAAAAGGCTCTACAGGCTTCCCCATCTCTCCTTTTCCTGTTCCGTCATCATTTTCAGCCTCAGTGGTTGGCGATACGGGGAAGCAACATGAGTAAGAAAGGACACGATCGGGTTCTCTGGTTATTGATGTTTCTTAGAACACCATGGCCCTTTTTCTGTATCCAAGACAAGTTCCAGTTCAAATGGAAAGTGTGGGGACTAGAGGGCCCCCTGCCTACTCAGTCATAGATGTGACATCTCCAGCTGGCTGTGACTCTCACTCAATGCCCCCACAGCATGGGTCCCGCAGAATTCTGTGCTCAAGGGGCAATGCAAACACTACATGTTAGCAGCACAGAAGGAACAACAGACACACATGTCACTCACATCTCCTCCACCCATGCACCCATGCACCCATGCACATGCTCCATGGTCTCAGTAACTCCCTCAAAACACTAGTTCAGAGATAAAATTCTTAGGAACTTCAGAAGAGGAATGAAAGAGCATAAACTAAAGCATAGGGTGTTCCTGAGCGTGGGCTCTGGGTGACTGCATCTGGCCACATGCTCGTGAAACTGGCCTTGAGGCCAGATGCTACTGAAGACGCTCTTCCACGACTATCCTTCCTTTGCTGGCCCATCTAAAGCTACATTAGCTTGAGGTCCCACTCTCAGATGCACTAAGTCTGAGAAATGTCCACTAGAGGTTTCAATATTGAAACACAAATAAGATCTGGATTTAAAGGCTTAATGGTCTGAAAGATCTTTCTGAGGCTGTCACACTGTGTGACAGCTCCTGTGTAAAGAAGATAGGCAAGCAGCCAGCCATCCTTTGATGTGGTTAATGCCAATGGAGGGAGGAAAGGACCAACCAACCATTTACCAGCTATTAGAATGGGACCAAACACTGAGCAAGGCATCGTTCACTCGTTAACTCAACCTTACCTCAACCCTAGAAGACAAGTGTCATTTATCTCCATTTTACTGCTGGAGAAATTGCATCTCAGAGAAGTGATGTGACTTACCCAAGACCTGGCTGGCTAGCTCTGGTTGATCTCTCTGGACTTACTACCACCACTGAGACCCCCCACCCCATGCAGCCCTGCTGTTTCCACTCAGAGGATGGGTAGGAAATCTGGATTAAAACTCAAGGGCATTTAAGTCTAGAAAAAAGAGAGTATCTCTGACTTCAAATGCTCCAATACCTCAAGTCAGGAGCAACCTGCCAGGGCTTAAACACAGGATTACAGCAAAGGCTTCTTTGGGACGTACTTTAGGACGTATGTTAAATGTCCGTGACCATATCTCTGCCTACATCAGCGCAGCCCCATGCATTTCCCTAAAAGCCTGTAAAGCAGACCTCACATTACAAGTAATATATATTTATAAAGTTAAAAGCTCAGGTTCTGCCTCCAACACAGTTATTTACAGTCATTAGGACCTGCCCGAGCAGGCCCTGGGTTCCATGCTATCACGCCCCACCTGCCTGGCCACAGCCTTCTCCTCGGGGTAGCAATTCTGAGCAAAGCTTGAACAATAAGATTGCTTTGTGGTGAGTCTACCTTGGAAGGTAGCTAGGTAAATAAGCCTCAGCCCTACCCAGGAAGAGCTGCTGGGTGGGACAGTGCCCAGTGACCCCAAACACAGGGTCAGAGACTTCACTTCCCATCTTGACATCACTTCTAGTTGCAACCCAAGCAGTAGGTGAATATCAGTTGGCTGGAGGATGACAATGTCCTCTGACCTCCCATCACACCTCAGGGTACCCCACACAGGTGTCCTCTACCTCCCCTGAAGACCCCTTCAAGGAATGGGGACACTAAGGGTGCTGGTCTGGGAAGCACCCCGGTGTCACACAAAGATCCCTGGGCCAGAAACACACGAGATGGGCTCAGATGCCCTTGCATGCATCGCCTCAGGTAAAGCCCTGGCCTTCCTCAGGCATGTCGGCAGAGGCACTGGAAAACTTCCTAGTCACCGGCAGTGGGTAGTGGCCAGTCCTCCCCCTGGTCCAAGAGGTTTCTTTCAGGTGCTGCCAGAGGCGAGAAGACAGGAAGGACTGGCTGCCTGTGCCCTTCAGGTGACCAGGCTATGTTGCAGCAAACCAACCTGCGAGCCATAGAGCCTTTCCCCGGTTCCTCTTTCCCTTCTCAGCAGCAACAACTCCCTGGGCGGCTGAGGCAAAGCGGGCCTCTGTCTGTACCTCAGGATTGAGTTTGCTTACATCCTTCCTCTTCAGTTATTTGAGCCTCAGCTACTTCTTGTTACACTCCCTGCTTGACAGGGCTGCTGGGAGGATGGAGAGAGAAGCTCGCCTGTCCCCAGGGCTGCCGGCATGGTGATCCACCCACCGTGCCTGCTCTCCCTGACAAAGCCTGACTGAGCGCTCACTGTGCCAGGAGTGGATGAGAGGCTTGTGAAGGCGGCACGGCCAGTGCTGGGCCCTGGTAGAGGTGTGGGCCCTTCAGGCTTCCTATTCACAGGCCCACGGAGGTGTTTGTGGCACTTTTTGTCTCCATCGTCCCAGCTGATCTGCACCGTGGTGAGTGAGGGAGGCACGGTGGAGATTTTACAGAGCAGGAGAGTTGAGTGATGTGCCCAGGAACACACAGCCAGCACGGGAAATCCTCAGACCAGGGCTCTTCCCCCTTTATTGAGTGGCCAGTCAGGAGCACCAAGACAGCAGCAGTCATGGGATCAGATTAGTACCACTAATAAAAACGGGCATGGGGAAGGGAAGTGTGACTCTAGATACCAAACTCTCAGTCCAACCCTCCTATCAACTCAAAAAAAGCTGGGCATCCCCACGCATATATCACTGATTTTCAGACCACATAACTCACGTACAGCACAGGGAGGTGACTCTCCAGAGCCCTGAAGTGGGCTGCTATTGCCACACTTCCTCTCCTAAAGCTGCAGGAGAAGATCCCATGGGTATGGAACAGTGTGCCTTTACCACCTTTAATCCTTGTAGCAACCCCACGGTTTGATATTTTTACCTGTTAAACAAAAGAGGAAAGAAGAATCCCATTAAGAAGTTAAGGCAAAGGGGAGGCTTGATCCCCAAGGGGGGCAGCCCTGGGGTCTTATGCCTTTTCTGCTCCAACACATTGCTCTGCATGAAACTCCCAGCCACCAGCTCCCTTGGTACCCTACTCCAAACTTCAACATGGGCAGTGCCACCTACAACCATAGTTCTCAGACCTTAATGATCATTGGAACCCTTGGAGAGCTTTTAACATGGCAATCACTGCCAAGCTTTGTGATCTAAGAGGCCTCTGGTGGGACCAGAGACCTTGCATTTCTAATAGGTCCTCTGGTGATGCTGACGCTGCTGGCTGGGACCACACTTTGAGAACTACCTATTTATCACACTTAAAGTGCTCACCTAACAGTTGCGGAATGGTTAGGCTAAGTATGGCACAGTTCCTTGACAAATTATGTATAATTATGAAGGCCATGTGAGAATGCGGGGCGATGCTGCTAACAATATCAAATTAGGCATGCACTCCGTGCCGGTCCCCCTCCAGGATGCCTCTGATCCACCCCTAACCTTCCTGTGCTCTGCTCTGTCTCCCCAGGCCCAATCCCAGGGGCATCTGGCAGGGTTAGCACAGCAGGGGGCTCTTATGGGAGAGTGGAGGGTGGGGGAAAGAGGAACTGCCAACTTTTCCTATCTCTCCCGATCCTACCTTGGGCAAGCATTTTCAGAAGCAGCTCTACCTGCTCTGGACACCAGGGCCCCACCCCCACACTCTGCAAATGCCACCCATTCCCTTGGTCCCTACAGCCTAACAGTGCCAGTGGCTTCTTGCCAAGCTCTGGGTCACCTCGCCTTCCCGTGCCTGGCTCCTCAGCTGTTTACCACCTATGTAATCAAGGCCCCATGTTAAATTCCCTTTGTGGTAAACACTTGATATAGTTCCTCCTTTCCTGGTTAGACGCTCACAGATTCACTCTGATTGCAGCTATAAAAATGCTTATGCAAATGGACAATTCTAGAAAGAAGTATGAAAAGAATTGAAAGGTAAAATTATAAAGGTTTCTTCCCCCCACACACAAATATTAGAAGACTGCCAGTTATGTATTATTAACTATTAACAAGTAACTGATGCCCAGTATACAAGTAGGGAGGAAACAAAGGTGAGTCCTTGTGAGGACTAGGAGCCATGGATCCACAACAAAAAATCGAAGGAGAACAATCCCTGTACTTTCATTTCTGAAAACACCTAACTCTGGAGAAACCATGACCACAGCTGCAATGATACTACGTTCCCCCTGAAAGTACTGGCTGGTTATCAGGGGTGAGTGACTCACTTGCTGAAGAGGTCACATAACGTATCGCAGCAACACCGTATCCTTAGCCTCCGGGGAAGGGCAGGTTACTGGCAATCCCCCAAACCACCTACAGTCATCTGTTACTGTGGAAGCAGGTCCTATCTTTCCTGCCAGGCTTGGCCTGGAAACCATCAAGGAAATCCCTCCAGATGAGCTGGGGGCCTGGAGACTGCTGTGGGAACAGGAACACTACACAAGGATATTCACAAGTCAGAGGACTTTGCTCAGCCATGGCCACTAAACACTACAGCAGCGAAGTGTGTGTACCAGGGTGCTGAGGGGAAGAAGGTGTAATCTTCCTTTTCCACGTTTTGAGGGATTATTCAAATAAAAAGAAATAGACTCCATGAAACCAGATGGCAACAATGCAATAAAGGCTACTGGATCCCTGCACTGGAGCTCTGGGAGCCCTAAAATGCACAGTCTTCTCCACTGAGCTCAAAACTGAGTCCCATGGCAAGAAGGGAAGGAGGGGGTTGGCCTTGGGCCGAACACAGGCTGTTGGTCTGTTTATAATATTTTAGCCTGAAACACTGTCGTGGGTTACTTTCACACTCAAGTCAAAGCTGATATAAAGCCCCAGAAAACGGGAGGCAGGGGTGCTGGGAAGGGGGAACTGCAGAAGGGAGAGGCATCCACGGCTTTAAAGCAGTGGTTCTCAACCTTCCTAAAGCTACGGCCCTTTAATACAGTTCCTGTGGGTTGCGACCCACAGGTTGAGAACTGCTGCTTTAAAGGGAATGTGAGTCTACTTTCCAAAACCTCCAGTGGAACAGCTCAGCATCTGAACCATACTCCTGCCAAGAATCAGGATTCAATTTAGGATGATTCATTATCAGGCCCTGTAAGCAAGCCTCAAAAAGGCTCACCACTCTGGCCCATCTCTTCTCCCCAAGAAGTCACATCACCCCTGGTGTGGGATGGCCAGGGTAAAGGAAACAGCTAATGGACAGGCTGTGAACAAAAACACAAGTACCCCAGATTCATGCAAAGACAAGCAAAGAAAATCCCTGGCTTAGGATCAAGACACCTTGACTTACCCCCAGCTTTGCCAGTAATTCACTGGATGGTCTCGGGCAAATCATTGTACCTCTCAAGGTCTGTTTCCCCATCTGTCAGTGACGGAGTTGGACTAGGTGACTGTCGAGTAACTTCTGAGCTAGGAAGTAACTATGTGACAGAAACCCCTCCACAGCTTGTGCAGGAGGCGGAAGTACGGTTGGAAGAGCTGAAGTGCCTGTCTCAAGAGCCCACAGCTATGAAGCAGCCAAGTTGGGATTTTCAGCAAAATCTGACTCTGACTCCCTGTTCTTCCTACGACACCAGGAGCAGCACCAAGATTTTAAGTGCTTGTATTCCTTCAAAGTCCACCTCTTGGTCATGTAAAACAGGAAGGCTCTACCTTGAGCAGGGTGAACCCCAATTCCACCTGCTCCTGGAGCCACCTCTTACCACCTTCTCAGGGCAGCATTTCACTTGACCTGGGTGTCCTGCTTTCTCCTGCACACTGGTCCACACTCCTATGAGGGGGACAGAGCACGCACAGCCAGGCCTTTGGAAAAGTGCCCTCAGGGAGCAGGAGCCTGTGTGGCTTTGGAGGCTAGCACACAAACCCCAATGCCACCACTGATTGCTGCTGATGCCGCTTTTCCATTCAGCCCTTGCTTCCTCATCCACAATGTCCAGCTGGTGCTACCTGCCTCCTAACTGTGCCCTGGGCCAAGTTCCTCATTCTCCCCAAGCCTCCACTTGCTCATGTAGACTAGCACTATGTCTGGAGGTAGTCACAGAGATGAAATGGAATGAAAGTGCTTTGTAAACTATAAAGTGCTGTACACAGGAAAGTTGTAGTGTTTCCCCTTTCCCAGTGATGGCAGCTGAAAAAGAATTCATAATTCTGGGAGGGCCATAGAGAGCACACACACATCTGCCAGGTGCGTTGATTTCTCAGGCAACACAGTACTGTCGAAGACCTGGAGGACGGGCTCAGTCCCTGCTGCCGCACAGTACGAACCGTCCCTGATGGCCTACAAGATGGGGACATGACCACTTGCCCATCCCCACCCAGAGCTGCTGTAGAGACAAAAAACAGGAAAGTGTGGGGTGCAGCATAAAGTGTGCTGCACGTCACCCCACCAGGAGGCTGAAGATGAAGAATAGCACAGATGGAAGGAAATTTGGCTTATTTTCCTGCCATTCAAAATCATCAAGAGGCTCATAGAGAAAAGGAAAACAAAAAGGAGAGAGAAGAAGGATCATATGTTGAAAAAATAGTAAGGTAGCAGGAACCCTCTGGCAGGGAGAGCAGACAGGGGGTTAGTCTGGCTTTTCGAGGTATCCCTATCATCACTCTGGGGTCTCCTAGTCTGCCCTTTTTAGAAGTAACAGCTCAAAGCAGCTACCACACCCACCCCCCAAAGCCCACTTTTCAAGAAGGAGGTGCGGGGTGTGTGTACGCTCAGAACTGTTGGCTTTGTGCCAGATGCTTCATGTGGGGTCTCTTGGGAACTGTGCCGTCAGGGCACTGAGGACTCCTCCCTTCTGGGCTCTCTTTGTTGAGAGAAGGGTTGCCCTAACAAAGGTCCCAGGTCAGCTCTGTCCACCCTACCTGCTCCCAGCGTCCCCTCCCGCTCAGCGGGAGAATTCTGAAATAGCCTTCCTAGCAGCACTGAACTAAAACTGGAATGAAAAAGTAGCAAAACACTACCCATGTTTCCTTCACTGCTACCCCACTGATCGGGGCCTGGATGGCTTTGCAGCACCACAAAAGGGGTGCTTTTCTTGAGCACTCCCCTGCCTTTCACGTGTTTTCATACTGGTCCACCCCAGAGGGCTTCCCCACCTGCCACCTTCCCTCACCTCCCTGGATCCCAAAAGTAAAGCTAAGACAGAAGAACAGTGAGGTCTACCCTGTCTATCAGAGGAGCCACGTAGCCCCAGCTAATGTAGGGAGTGCACATCCTCCAAGCCACTGTCTTCCGGGAGAATTCGTCTCAGGTTTGGGGCTGGGGGCAGCAACATAGGAAAAGGAGGACCAGAGTCAATCAACCTCAGACCACAATTACGCAGGGGAGGATGTTCTTCCTGTTATAAAGATGATACTGGAATAAACTAACAAATGCTCATCCCCTTCCCACTCCAGCTCAAGGTTTCTATTTTTATTCTTCCAGATGAGGAGGGATCATGTCTGAGCTGCCAATCAGCTGGGCCAGAGCAACGCTTAAGAACCCCCCAAATCCAAACCCTGGCTTCCAAAGGGCTGGGCTTGCTCCACCCACTTCAGGCTGGGCTGGCATCACAGCAAAAACAATTTCAAAGCACAGAGACCATAAACACAAAATTAAAAGGTAAAGTAAAAAGGGAGGAGATGTTTACTGGAAACTTAAGTTCTGCTGCCCAGAAAATATAGGTCTTTTTTTAAACACACAAACACACACACACATAATGCCTCTGCCACCACCCTTTAAGAAGTATGTACTATGCTCCATAAAGGGCTTTTTTCTTATCTGTCCCTGATTACACTCGGCTTGTGACCATGAAACCTGAAATAATTACCTACAGAGAACCGAAAACTTTGGCCACAATCAGAGCCTAACAAAGACCATCCTACATTTACTGATGATCACACAACTTGCTCACAGGTCAAACGTGTATATTCTGACGTACAAATAATCACTCCCATCCATACCAGAAACGCAGCCACCACTGAAAGTACCTACAAAACCAAGAACAATCATATTACATGGAATTTTGGGGTCCCGAGAAAAAGGACTTTCCAACCGAAACTATGCAGGAAATTAAGGTAAGCAGATGGTAATCATCAAAGCAGGGATGTGGCAAAGAACACCCCCTTCCCTTGCAGGAAAAGTAAAAAGCTAGTGGAAAATTTATTCCCAAAAGTGGAGAATTTTCATTGGAGCAAAACCATAAAGTCATTTTTGCTTAGCAATGGCATACCCACAGGGGCTACACCCGCAGAGACACTACATCACATCAGAAGGGAGAGGTTGCCCTCAATTTGACAATGGGGCCCCTGTACCTCTGATTTGCTAGGTCAGCCCCTTGTCCCCATCCCCTTTCCATGGTTCCTTCTTCTGCTCGGACACACACAAAGGCCTTCATCATTACCATCCGATACCTGTTTATCAAATTCCCAGTAAGATACTAAGCTCTCTGAGGGCAAGGGCCATGCTTTCCATTTCTGAGTGCTTTGCTCAGCCTCACAAATGTTTGTTAGTGGACAGATTTCCCATTCGTCTGAAAAACAGTAATCTACATCTGGCATATGTGTCTACACCTGCATCTCAAACCTTGTCATTTTAAAAAGCTCCCCCACCCCCTTCATCTGTGAAACCCCTTGAAGTTAATCAGAATTGACAAGTCCTCTTCTCCCCTGCAGTTCATTTTCCTATCACTGAAATAAGCCCACTCCTCTCCCTGACTGATCAAGTCCCACTGGGTTGCCCTTTCCCAGTTTGACCTTTTCTGTTGGCCTTTTAACCCAGACAGCTGTGCCTCATCATATTTCTTAGGCTGTAGGAAATGATTCTCTGCAGGGAACCTTGAACAATTGGGCCCAAACAGGAGTGTTCAGATGCTCTCAACCAAAGACAGGGACACTTTCACCAATGCATCAGGGAACCATACACACACCTACACCCTTTTTACAGCCCCTAGAATGGACAGGGCCAATGCCAAAGATCTGACACTGAGTTATGTAGGCGTTGGCTGAGGCCACTGACTTAGGCTCATGAAAAGAAGTGTGGGTATGTGTATTGGCCTGTTTAATCCACTCCTGCTCCACCCCCTTCACTTACGACTCTGAGTTTCCTGAGCAGAAATAATCAACTACAGATGGCCCCACTGCCTCAAAGATGCTGAGAAACCACTGACCCAGAGATATGAGAGAACTGGGACTCTACACCTCAGGCAACTACTCACCAACAGCATCCACTATTAACAAATCAACACAGTTTCAGAACCTAGAACTTTTTCTCTTTCTCTGTGCATGTGCTTTTGATTTTTTTTTAACCAACCACTATCACTTTCCGCCCAGAACAGATGCTCATAACACTGAACCACAGCTTTACATAAAAGCATCTACGTTTGTAATTCTCAATCCTGGCTACATAACAGAATCACCCGGAGAATTTTAAAAATATTGACTCCCCAGGCTCAACCTGTAAAAATTCTGAGGAGTGGTCTGAGCATCAGAATTTTCCTAACAGCCAAGGTTGAGAACCTTCAATGGTGACCCCCTCATAACCAATTTTGAACCACGAGGGATAAAGAATCCCAGTGGCCACAGCTCACCTCTAACCCCACCTCCTTCCATCCTGTCCTCAACTGCAGGTCTCCTCCCTATCCCCTAGAGTGAAGGTACAGTGATTCTGAAACTATCTGAATGAGTAACAGAGTCATTTCTTTGAATGCAAGTGTAGGAATTAGAAATTTTAAGGTGGAAGAAACTTCAAAATCTTGCTAAGTCAATGCCTTCAGTTTATATCAGAGGAAACCAGGGGCGGAGGTAGCAAAGTGACTCATCCAAGGTCACAAAGCTGGTTCACAATGAGCCAGGCCTAGCACCCAGGATTTCTGCCTCTAATTCTCTCTTTCACACCACAGAGAGCTCCTACAAGTGATAGACACTGGACAAAAACAATGTCAAAGGACTGGTCAATTATTTACTTATCTACACGTTTTCAGAGGTCATCCTCAAACTGCTTCAGCTCTGAAAGGCTCAGTCTCCTCCCTGGCCTTAAAACGAAGGAGGGCAAAGATGGTGCTTCTCTTTAAATCCCTGAGCTGATCCAATCATAATCCTCAAAGAATATATTTGTTAGCTGGCTGAGGTTCATGGAAAAAGCCATTAGCATAGAGAGTCTAACCCAGTTTTGAAAGGGCACTCTGTTGAGCTGTGGGACTGAGAGACTGAAGCCAGCAGTGGATTCTGGTTTCTTGTGGATAAGAGAGACCTGATTGTTGGTTTCAAAATCTCTAACCAACCTGTGAACACGTTTCCCTTCCTTCCTGTATTTTTATGGCACCACAGTTGGAACACAGCTGGTGCTTAGAAGCACAGGAAACCTTTGCTCGGGGCTACATAAGAATTGGTCTTTGCCTACAGACTGATTTCCCCTAAGCCATGGAATAGGTTCTCAGGTGAGGGCTCATTTCACCATGGGATGCTCAAGCGGGGCAAGAGCACGTCCGACTGTCCAAATCAACAGTGTACCTGCTGCTCCTAAACCACAGTGCCTGGCGGCACCACCATCAATGAAAGTAGCTCAGTAAATATCTGATAAATTAAGCAATGATAATGAACACAAATAAGGTCATTAAGAAACAGGCCACCTCCGAAGGCAGAGCATCAGATGAAGACTTAGATTTGTCCTGCAGGAAAATATGTGCATTCTGAAAATAGCAAAAGGCAAGAAATCAAGGAAGAGAGTTCAGAGAGGTGTCACAAAATATTAGATCTGATATAGATCTTTGAGATTCTCCTTTTGAGTTTATTATTTTGTAGATGAGGAAACCAATACTCAGAGGGTCAAGTTGACATCCCCAGAGTCATAAAGCTGATCTCTATCAGCTAGCATAGGCAAGGGGCCTCAGCCTTATCCAGAAAACAGGACCCTGAGTTCACAGTTCCTTTGTGTCGTGTTTTATTTGTTCAGTTCCTGACTGTACACGTTACTGAACCTGGGGACTCCTGTAATGATGAAGATGAAGACCAGAGTAGATTGTGGGAGAAGAAATAAGAAGATATGGCACAAGTTCAATTTCACGTATTGCAGGGATATTGAGGTACATGTATTGCTGTCCAGAGAGCAGCTGGAGCCAAGGGTTTCTAGCTCTCGAGAAACACAGATCTGGAAGTTATCCCCACAATAGTTATAAATGAAACCCAGAGAAGGCAGATGAAATCTCAACCGCTGTTCAGACTCAGCCCAGCTGGGTAGAACAATGTCCAGCATATGGTTTGATATTCTCATCACTGAAGTTAAAGCAGATAGAGAAAAAATAAAAATAAAAAACACAGTGGCCAAAAGATGACATTCAAAAAGACCCTTGGATCAAAGCCCTTTTGTAAGTACTGTTATTTCATCCTCCTCCCAACAGTAACCACTTCCCACATGAACCCTAGTAAGGCAACCATGCAGCCCACAAGAGAGATAGAAGTATGACCACACTTCCCTCTTATAAACAGGCGATGGTAAACATATGAGGCCACTGGTCCACAGCCGTGGTTAAACAAAGGGTTGGGGGCACCCTGGAATGGCTGGCAGGGTGTCCATCTCCCCACACACTGATGCTCCCTCTGTTAGTGGTGAACTTGCACCATCGCCTTTAGAACTAAAGATGAACAAACAGAACCAGTTCACACTGAGGCAGCTTAGTCTGGTTTCACAACCAGGCTCACCTGGCCACTGCTTCTGGGAACTGAAGAATTTTCAAGGAAAGTAGATGTTTTGGTGCCAGGCCTACACACCAAGGTGCCTCTGTACGCTGGACCACGCCAAGAGGGGAGGAGGATGATTTCCCATGTTTACTGATGTGTCAACCCCACCCCACACCAACCCCCACCCTTGGATCAGTAGTGCTGATAGAGTCTTTCTTTAAAACAATCAAAGCAAAAACTGTAACTCTTTGAATCAAGCAAGAAAAACAGGCAAAACCTCAAAAACCTCTTTAATTTGCTTCAAGATGTTCCCTGGGGTCCGAAGTTATACAGTCCCAACTTATCCCATCTACTACATCAATAGGAAAATAAAACAAAAGGTCTTAGGCAGGTTCTGTTTTCTCTAAATTGGAGCGGAAAAGCATTATTTGCAGGCCTGAAGTAGTCATTTGCTCATGGTGACAGGAAGACTCAAGAGTATTCCATGACTGCAGAAAGTTCCATCAGAAAACGGCAAACATTTGTGTCAGCTGGCACTTTGTTTTTAACCACTAAACATTTATAGAAGTTTTATTTCTTCACATATATGCTTTCAGAGAAAGTTTCCAGCAGATTCAAAGCAAGTGAGACACACAAAGATGCTAAACTTGCAATTAGATTGCATATGGTTGTGAAGCTAGAATACCGCAAGAACCTTTAGAAAATTTCCCCTGGGGGGAAGAGGCTGTTAGCTCTGTGCCCTGCCCCCACACCATAGTCAAGTGCAAGTTGTTATCTTCATTTTGTCAACAGGAAAATAAGGCAAGTGGAGGGGTAGAAACAGAAATCTGAACTCCTTGAAAGGACCAGGCATGGGGCACAAAGTGTATGGTCCTCAAGCACTATAGTCAGAGGCCCGGGAGTCCCTCGGTGACTCTCGCTCCCATCTAATTCCTTGAGTCCCAATTTAACAACCTCTTCCAAAGCTGCCAAAACCACAGCAGACCACTACAAGTCACCTATGAGATGCTCCAAACACAGTTACACAATTGTCTCTCCACCTCGACCATGAGCTCCATGAAGGCAGCAACTGGTCTCCAGTTAGTTTACCATCATATCCTCAGAAATTAGCAAGACATCTGCAGGAGTTCACTCAAAAAAGGAAAACAGCAATCAGTAGGAAGCGATTAAAATGTACTAAGTGTCCAGCCCTGTCCTAAGGACCCTAATGAGTCAAAGGAATAGCCTGACGTAACTTCAAGAGGCTTATGACAATTCATTATTTCTGTCACCAACTGCATGTGACAGAGACTGGCCAATAAGATATCAGGAGGCTCTTGGGAAAAGTTTTCTTCCTAAAGAGATCTCCCCCATCCCTTGCCCCACTGCCTCACAAGAACCAAAGACCCAAGAAGCAGCAGCCCTTTTCTGCCTTTGGATGCAAATATTGCCTTCTGGGCTGAAGACAGCAAGGCAGACAGATGGCTCCTGAGTCTTTCTGAGGCCTGGAACCTCTCAGCCTTCTCAGGGACCATAAAAAGCCCTCATACAACTGAAGCTGTTCACTGGGATTCGGATTACTTTCAGCCCAAGACATCCTGATACAGGGAGTCTGGTCCCTGATACAGACTGTGGGATGGATCAGATAGGCAAGGAGGCAAATAGCCTCCTGCAGGATCCAGGCAGGAGGGACTGTGGGCCTCAGCTATGGAGGAGAGGGAGACCATGACAAGGAGATGGAATCTTCTAAACTTACCCACAATACAGCCTAGTCATCCTAAAGCCAGGGCTCTG
The DNA here is from genome assembly GCA_963574655.1 of Perodicticus potto. Taxonomy (NCBI): domain Eukaryota; kingdom Metazoa; phylum Chordata; class Mammalia; order Primates; family Lorisidae; genus Perodicticus; species Perodicticus potto. Next base: position 44,858 of record CAUYRH010143919.1, read on the forward strand.
TTCCCACTGTGATTCTATGATGAACTGGAACATAAATAATTAATAGTCTCTGCTCGTGCCCACCCCCACACATGCCTCCTTGTGTCTGTGGGGTAACAAAAGGGGAAGTGCCTCTTGTTCTATTTTTAAGACCCAGCTGAGCCACAAAGTCTAACGACTAGAGCACCGCAGTATCAGCTGAGGTTCTCCAAACAGGTGCCAAGTTTGGTCAGATTTTAACATTTCGCTTTTCTCAGCCTACAACCGTTCCTCTTTGTTACTCCAGCTGCTCCTCCTTGGAGCTCACCAGATAGGACCTGACCTGTGGCAACAGTTATGGTTGAAAAGTTGAGAGAACTCAAGTCCCTCTCCAGACTTCCAATAAATTACTGGGGCAAGTGAAAAAGGAAGAGGTTTGGACAATGGTGAAAACAATCCTTGAGAGCACACAGCAGGGGTGAGACAGTGTGGCCTCTGCATGCTCTCTGCAGAATTCCATGGGGGTGGGGGGTTATCTGGGGCCATGTGCACATTCCATGCACTGACCACAGTCAAAGAGAAAGAAAAGGCATGCTTGCTGTTATTTTTAATTCCTTCCTTAATGCCTTCCAAAATTCTTCAGCAGAAGGATTATCCACTAAACTTTCACGGCTCCCAGCCAGTAGTATCCTTGAGGCCTCAGCTAAAATGAACAGCAGAAGTCAGCTCCCAGAAGAAATCTCTGCTTCTGGCCATTTTGCATCTTCCAAGTTGCACTGGCATCTCATGAGTTTCAAAGGGACAGGGCCTGATGATAGTGCAGATTCTAGAGCCACGTGAATGCTCTGGCCACCCATCCTGATCGGCACCCCCACCTGCCCTTAAATACCCAACCTCCATCTCCACCTCTCCCTTCCCTTCAGAGCAGCCTTCGGCACAGCCACAGTCCCCTAACTTCCACCCCAGTTAATTAAGAGCTCTAGTGTTAATTTTGCCATGTTAGATTATCCCTAAGCTCTCATCTAGCTTTAAAATATTATGTTGCCAACCTGGGGCAAGACCTTGGGCAAGTCCCTTTACTCAGAATGGCAGTCAATAATTAGTACAGTTCCTTTCACACTTGAACTGGCTGATCCAATTCCTTCACTTACCCCACCATCACTGACACAGAGGCAGGGTGACTACTGACCCAGGTTTACCTGGGCAGTCCAGGTTTATGCCCACTATCTGGCCATAATTATTAACAGTGTCACTCTCTTTCACTCTTAGAAATGTCCTTGTTTGTGTGACAAATTATTAATAGTATATATCACCTTAGATTCTAGAAGGGGTTGAGCTTCAGAGTAAATCCAGCTCTACCCCTTATCATGAGATCCAAAGCCACTTACCTAATCTAAACTTTTTCTCATTTACAAAATAAGAGTAATGGCTTTTTTATGAGGATGAGAACAGCAGCCTTTTCTTGGGGGGATGAGAGGCCGAGTGCAGAGAACTGGGGCAGGAACTTCAGACCTCAGTTCAGATTCCTGTTGTGCCATTGACCCCTCAAAGCCTCAGCCTTCTCCTCTGTAAGCGAAGAGAACCCGTCCTTCCCAGAATACTGCAGGTAAGTAAGATCAACCAGGTGACTACATACAGTTGGCACACAGCTCTCAGTCCTGTAGCATGTACCATGAGTGGGCTTAAGGTGAGCTGCCAACAGTCAGCACTGCTGACTCAACCTTCCTCTGACTCAAATCCTTGCACAAGACCAAGAGCATCAGCTCACCGAAGCTTCTAGTGCAAGGTACCAGAGCATGTGTGCCCCAAGTTCACATTTCAATTGAATTTTGCGCATTATTTATCGTTTTCTCTAAGGTCTCTGTGAAAATCTGAGTGTAAACTTGGAAGTCTTAACTCCACTGTCTGTCAGAAAGGATTCTGGCAATATTATAGAGCTGTGTGTTACAAATAATAGGTGATGTGGTATAATATTTTACATCTTACAACGTTCTTTTAATGCATAAATAACTTCAACAAGCCTACTGAGGGAGGTTATTATTTTACTGAAGAGGAAAGGGACACTCAAAGAAGTGACTTGTCCTTGGTCACCACCGTGGCAAGTGGAGGAGCAGGGACTTGAACCCAGGCCATTCCTGCGGCTCCTCATCCTACCTTAGCAGCAGGTTTCTAGCAGCATTTTCAAAAAATGGTCCATGAATTAGAATCAGTCTATGGACACAAAACTCGATCTTTTAAAAAACTATCAACTTACATTAACAACAAAAAGCTGACTCTTACACCCAACTGACCAAGTGGCAAATGTGATTTATTTCTGTTTGCTCTCAATGACAAAAATAAATGAACAACACTGATTTAAATAAACTATTTTACCCTCTTGTCAAGCACTATATTCTGTTCTTAATACACTTATATCATGCTATGGGTCTGCAGAAGAGAATTTAGGTATTTTCGCCCACTGCACTGTGGTCTGGAATCAGAAAGCCTGGCCTAGACGGTCATGAGTGAGGAGATGAAAGGCACCGTGTCAGGTACAGGGCAGACAGACAGATGCCCGGTTCTAACTGGGAGGCATTTGCACAGGGAGACCAGGTATATGCATGGGGCCCAGCAACACTCCACTTAATTTCCCAGGGAATCCATGTCAAGAGGCTGACATGACTCACTGGCTAATTACCTGAACACTTGGGCTCCCAGAGCCCTCCTGGCTGAACAACGTGTCTCCTCTCCTGACAGCGAACAAAACACTATTTTCAACCTGGTCCAGACATAGCCTAAAGCTATCCACATGGTGGTGTGAGGGATTATGACTCTGACCTGGATAACTTGGGCAGAAAACCTGCTGTTATTGGCCACAGAGTAGAGAGAGGAAATGAAATATGAAAGGACAAAACGGTGGCTTTAGCCATGATTCTTCCTTACTCCTGGACACTCACAGAGCAAGATCCAAATGCCAAGCTCAGCTGACCAAAGCCCTTGGCAGTATCTTTCTCCAGTCCCTCTCTAGCCATACCTTCTTCCACATTCTGGCCACTCTGTCCTACCTTCCCTAGATGCCAGGCCCTTCCAAGCTCTGGCCCATGGTCCATGCTGCCTCCCACCCCACGTCCACACTCCTATCCAGCCTTCAAGGTCCTGCTCAAGCATCACCTCCTCTGTGAAGCCTACTGATAACCCCCAGAAAGAGAGCTGTTCTTCCTCTGAGCTCTCGAATGACACTTTGTTCAACCTCTACTACAGAGTCTCTCTGTTAGGCCCACCATAACTGTGGTTACTGGTGTCTCCTTCTGCTTCGGAGCAGTTCAGAGATACAACTTCATCTCTATATCCTCTGACACTCAATAAATGTTTCCAACAAACAACTGCATATCCAGTGGTCTAGCTTTCTGCTCTATGGTTTGAATAGGCAGCTGCGGTGTGTACCAACTTCTCCCTGATCCACTTTTAATTCACTCTGGCCTGAGTGCAGGGTGAGGGAAATCCCTGTGAACATCCCCTAAAGCCTGTCCATGGAATGGTGCCACCTGGGCTGGGCCTCAGTTGTAACCACACACCTGAGCAGAAGGTGCTAAAAATAGGCCTGCTCCTATCACAGGTAGATCCTAGAGCAAGAGTAGATATGAAAGCCTACTCCCTAAATGTCATATTTAAAAGACAAATACCAAGGCAACAGTTGAACAGCATGTATTCTATCATCCTACCCTGACAAATGCATTAATGCAACCTGGAAGTCAACCCTTGAATTTAGGATTCTCTGATTCTTTGGTCTCACAAGGGAATGTAGAGGCTCTAGAACCAATCTCAATCTCGGCCCACCCCCAGCACCACCCCACACATCAAGGACCTCATATGCAGCTATGTAGACTCCCCGAGATACACAGCTGAGCCCCAGCTTACTTCCCCACCCTCTCACCTCTTGGCCAGCCCTTGGACCAACAGGCACACACACCATCCAAGGTCCACACAGGCTGCTCCTAGCTCGATGACGTGGGGGGAGGCCCATGAGCCCTGGAAGCAGGCTCAAGACACTGGGGCAGGAAACTGAAGGGCTGGGCTCCTGAGTGTGGTCTAGATGGGCCTGTCCCTTTGTCCTACAGTCTCCTTTCTACATGAAAAGGGGCACAGCCAGGTAGAGGGCCAAAGCATGGCCCTCTAAGCATAAGCTCCCTCTTGCACCTATCCAAAGGCAGTCCAGGGTACCACTGCCATGTCCAGGTCATTTCAGAGTCATGACTTTCTGAAGCTGGCCATTCTCACTTAATGGCAAAGCCAACTGGTGAGGTGGTACTTCAGGGAAAGCCGGAACTGCCTTCCAACTCGGCCTCAAAACAAAAAACCCCAACAACAATAAACACCAGGCCCTTCCACGTACTTACAGGCAGCTATCAGTGACAAGCACGTGAGTCACGACATTTCTGCTTCAGGATCTTACCCATCCCCCTCCCCAGGAGCACTGATTCATCCAAGTTTGTTTTCAGTACTATTATTTTTAGTCAGACAAACAATTTTGAAAAATGATGATAGGGAAGGTGAGGAGGGAGGGCAGAACCACCTAAGGATATGAACTGTTTCTCTTTGAATAGCTGCTGTGTCCACAAGTGGCACTGTCATATGCTCTTTGTGCCTATGTGCTGAAGGCAGATCCTTTTACTACTTAAATTGAGGCTCTCCAAATGTGAGTGTAGAGAGCAAGGGAGGGAGGAACCTCTACTGGAGTCCACTAACACCATCTGTCAAATCTTTCCTGTGAAAGGGAAAATGAATGTTTACTGAACACCTACTACGTGCTATGAGCTACAAATATCAGCCATGGACTTGGATCTATCCTGTGTCATTTCAGTTGATTTATATGAGGTAGGTGGTTCCATTCCCATTTTACAGATGAGCAAACTGGGGCTCAGCAAGTTGAAGCAAATGTCCCTAAAGTCCCCACACTCAAACCCAGACTGGTCAAGACTCAAGGGCCTTTGGTCTTTCTGCCTTACTATGCTTTCCTGTTCTCCCCCTCCCCTGCTCTCCTGGTAATGTTTGAAAAACCTGTTTGGGTAGAGAGAAATGGCCACACACAAAATTTAAAGGGGCAGCAGCAGAAACTGTAATTCACTCTGCCCTCCCCATGGACTTGGGAGAAATTAGATGTGCCTTGGGTCAGAATTCGATGAGGATAAGAGAAATTTTACAAGAGGGAAGATTTGAACCAAAAGGAAAAACCCGATTTCCATCACTAGCGCCTGCTTTCAGCCACTTGTAACTACTCAAAAAGTCCTTTCTGGATCCATTACTCCACATTTGGGCTTAGCCCAGAGGTGATTTTTTAAGGAAAAAATGCCTTTTGGCATTTTTGAGCAGTGACAGTATAAAAACAGACCTTTGAAAAACACACCCCAAACACATTGCTATATTCAAAAGTCCAGTTAAAAAAAAAAATGGAGACACCTCAGAGCTACAAAGTAGCCTGGCAGTTTGTAATGCAATGCTGAGCAGCAAAAGGGACCAGACTGGAAACTCTGTAGGTTTCAAAGGCAAATTCTTACATGGTGTTTCTTCAATAATACTTGAGTCCTAGTATTCAAGAGAGAAACTATTCAAGAGCAAAGTATTCAAGAAAAAAACTCACCAGATATAAGCAGGGAGACCCGTGTGATACTGAAAAAGAACTATTTCAGAGGAAACTCACTTTTCATTTCCTCGCTGGGGTTTAAACTTGTAACCTCCACACTGCCAAACAAAAGGCTCATGCTTACGCAATCCAGTGTAGCCTTTCTTTATATAGATGCTTGAAAATAAATAAAGGAAGCTTCCTGGGTAAACTTTGACATATGAGCAAACATTTTCCACAGGTATCCTCTATAATACTCACCTCTTACATTTAACCATTTTTGGGCATCTGTGGTCATTAGTTTAAGTAAACTTCCTGCTCTAAGGAAAGCCAAAAATAGCAACAAAGGAAGAAAAATTGCTCACTGCATCCCAAAACACACAACCTCTATGTCTTTATCTTAGCATTCGGTTATTTTTATATTCCTTTGTAGTTCAATTCCACTAATTTAGACCCACAGGGTAAAGGAAGAGGCCGGGAGAAGACAGGGAGAAATAATCAAACTGGAATGCTGCATTATAGCTCTCACTGATGTCAGTTAATTGGCACCAGGCTGATAGGGGCTTAGACTATTAATAATTAAGAATGATCTGTGATTCATTGACCAACTAGATGTGTGCAAATAGGAGCTTCTAAAATGCTTGCCTGGAGACCAACTCAGTGTTAGACTCTCCAACAGAGCTTACCTAGCCCACTTTTCAGTTGAGAACATATAAGTCTCAGAGGAAAAAAAGTGACTTCTCCTGCATCACATAGCTAATCAGAAACAGGCACAGATCTAGAACCTATCCAGGTCTGCTAGCTCCTGCCTTCAAAATGAGCCCCAAAGCTCATTTATTAGTGATTTTTCTTCAATAGTGTTTATGGGGAGAAAAGGCCTGCTAAACAAATTTTTAGCCTAGTCCAGAATTAGCCAAACTCCTTAATTAATAGGCTCCTACTGTGTTTTCATTCTAAACGGAGTCACTCTGTCAAAACATTCTGCAGCAATGTGGCACTGTGGCAGGCTGCTGTTTACAGTAGGGGCCTCAAGAAACCAACAGTTAGTGTGACTTGTGCTATAGATTTGTTATTTCTCAAGCTGTTAATTAAAGGATAATGTTACACACACACAGTTGCTGTTGTCAGGGATCAATAAACAGTGTGGGGGGGGGGGTGGCACCAAGAAAACAGTATTTACAAATTAGCTAAAGAGTGAACACGTAAGTATTATTATAACTCCAAAGAACCCACGTTTCACAGCCAGTGGACTAGATGCTACAGAAGGGCAAGGACAGTGCCTTATTCGTTATTTTGTCCCTGCTACCTAGCACAGGGTAACCTTGGATCTGGTAGGGGCATTAAAGGAAAGCATAAAAATGAATTAACAAGCTCTCTAGGAATCTTCTTAGCTCTAAAATTTGGAATAGAGTAAAATTAGAAACCAGACTTCTGTAGGGTGGGCTTAGTATGGCAATTTCCAAACCACTGTGCTTAATTAAAGATTGGGACACTGAAGGGTCCCTGGCCCAAGAATTTGTCAGTGGTCAACAGAAGGTCACAGCCCTCCTTAGGAAGGAGCCAGTCCTGTCCGACACTGCACTGGCCACTTACACCTGCACAAGGCTGGTGAACCTCCCAGGCCCCTGCACGCTCAGCAGAAGCAACCTTTTGGGGTAGTCCTCTTGCCAATCAACCCACACTATTCAGATGTGGACGTGGAAAATGGAATAGGGCCTATTTTTGTTTTTGTTTTTAATCAGTCAATACAGCAGACAAAGGAGATAAGCAAAAAAGTTAATTAGGACCATTCATTAGCCTGACTGAAAAAACTGCATTCCAACCTTCGAGAATTTAATTGCACTTTTAGGATGTTGGTGAAAAGGTGGATGAAGAAGGTGAGAGTAAGGTAACAGGGGAATAAAGTCTGATTTCTATTTACAGCAAGCCCTGCTTGGTCCCTTTTATTCCAAAAAGGAGCTCAAACAGAATAATAGCTGAATTGTGCATCAAATGGCATTTACAATCTCCTGATAAATTAACAAGTGAAAATTAATAGTTGCTCAGTCCATTAAATCGTGTTAATTTTATTTCTATTATAATAACACAGCAATCACAAGTTTATATTATTAAACCAATATTTATGTTTTTAAACTTATTTTAATTGGATTTCTTGATTTCATCCACTTCTTGCATTTCTCATCAAACCTACTATTGCATTTTTTTCTATGTTTTTTCAGTCTTAATTGTTATCACTCAACAAAAGCTTCATTCTCTTATTTAGTTTTTTGACTCTGTGCTTGTGCCTTCAACACTTTCACAGCGATTTTCTGCTCCTCAATAAGGAAAGCAGGCTTGATTCTCTCACAAACACTCTTAGCACACATGAAACCACAATAGACCCTGCTGACATGTTCTTTTGTTCTGGACAATCTCATAAGAACTTTAGGGCTCATAGCACCAACCCCTCGAGCTCTGCCTGGGCACACACACAGGCAGATTTTAGTGATTTCCCAACTCTCTTGGTATAAGGTAAACAATTCTATTGCCAGAGGTTCGGACAGCCAAATTGTGTTAGAGGCTATGTTGTAGGAAAGCCTACCATGGTATGTCAAACACTGGGCCATTCTGAGTGCCTGGAGACAGCGTCCCTGGAAGAGGAAAAAGAAAACTTAATTAACATTTTTAAATTAATTGATTGATACATACATGAGTGAATGACTGAAGGAGATGTGCAAAGAAAAAGTAGCTCCGTGGTCCTCCCCTTGATCTTCAGTAGAATCCCCAAGAATCCTACTGAAGAAAAGCACACAGTCTGCCCAGTGACCGACAGCAACATTAGTACAGATCAAGCTCCCGGCATATGAGCTACAGTTGGTAACATTTACATCTTAGTGGCACTTCACCTTGCTGCCAACGGGGATACAGTAATGCACAAACACTTACTGTGTGTCTTTTGCAAAAACAACTTTCCACAAAAAAAAAAGAAAAAGAAAAAGAAGAAAACCTTACTGTGCAAACACTCCAGCTCTCTAAATGGCCCTACACATAGGCCAAGAAACAAAAAGCACATTTTGAAAAATAACCGCCTCTCTCAAAACTGTTACAGCTTTTTTGGCAGTACTAAATCTTGTAAGCAGGAAAGGGAGAAGTTATTCCCATCCAAGGATCATCTTTTGCATTCAACTTGGAGAAGTGTTACGGTTTGAGGCTATTCTATTTATATAATGAGGTCACATGACTTAAAGGAAATACAAATACACTAACTTTTCACATAAAATATATGACTTGTTTCTGGCTTGAATTTTCGAGTAGGCATAATGGGCAGTTAATTTTATGGACTTTGTTAGGGACACTAGGGCAGCCATTGACAAAAAGTACTTTCCTTGGGGATTCTCTGATGCCTGAACATTAGTACTTCATCATGGCTTGTTATTTTAGCTTAACGATGTCCCACAAACACACCTTTTTTTTTTTTTTTTAGATTTAATATGTTTTGTTTCTTTCTTGTTCAACATTATTTCTTATATTCCATTTCTTGGATTAATTTTTCATCTTGCTGGAGTACATCATTCAGTAATTCTTTCAAAAGGGAATTTTATCCATGCCAAACATGCTTACACATTGCCCGGCTCAGAATTCCTTTTGTAAATTTATGATTAATATGAGGGTACGTATGATTAGGTTATGTTGTTTGCATTTATAAGATAAAGTTCATTAACGCATGAATGAATTAATAAACTGTGATATATGTATACTATGAAATACTATTCAGCTATAAAAGATGGAGACTTTACTTCTCTTGTAATTATCTGGATGGATTTGAAGAACATTCTCCTCAGTAAAATGTCTCAAGAATGGAAAATCAAGCATCTTATGTACTCTATACTAAGTTAAAACTAGTAGATTAACAACTATAGGCCTACATGAGAGAAAAATACAATCAAGTTCAAGAAGTGGGGATGGGAGAGGGGGTTCGGTAATTTCCCACCTAATGGGTACAATGTACAGGTACATAGCACAGTACCTGGGTGAAGGACTTAACTGTAAGCTAGGAAGGGAGAAGTTACAGGGATCACTCCAATGTCCTCTCTGCATTATGATGGAAGCACTAGAAGAAGGCCTGAAGAAGACAAGGTTAGCAGCAAAGAAAAAGAAAGCAAATGTTCGCTTCCACGCATTGGACACTCCATGGAAGGTTTTAACTGGTATGGTCCTGAGCGACTTATTTGGAAACATCTGGCTGCAAGAGGCATCTCAACTTTCCTAGAAGCAAGGCTGCTATCCTTCATTTGCAAGCCTCATCTTCCTTCTCAGGACAGCTGGTGCCTTAACAATTGCCTTTGCCTCAGATCCAGTCTTCAGCAACCAGAGCTACTACAATACAGTATTTCAAAATGGAATTAGAATCTTAATTTTGTTCTCCTGGATGTGTCCCTCTGGTCCGGTACCTGTAATACTAGGAAGCACAGCTTATTTGGGAAAGATCTTTGTCCCCAGTTTGCAAAGCTATTTGTGTGATAATATATTTTCTACCTCTACAAAAAAGAGTGAGTCCTCCTGGAACAAAGACTGCATTACATATACCAAGGTTGACAAAGGCCTGTGGGCACAGACAGGTCATCCAAACAAGTGAGGAGAGTTGGAGTGAGGATATTTTCAGATGGAGCGAAATGTTAAATGACAAATGAGCTTGAACTCCAAGTCAGGGGGGCCACAGGGAATCGAGAAGGAGGTTGACAGGTGAACACCATCTGGTCTGGAAGGGCAGCAGCCCTCACAGCTCCGGCCACAAGGTGCCACCTCCTGAGAGTAGAAGCCCAGAGTAGTCCAATCTTCTGCTGTTTCAGAAAAAATTGAAATTCTGAATCTAATGTTAACTTACCCTATTTTAAAACAGCAAGAGGACTCTGCAGCCATATCTGGCTTGTGGGCCTCAGATTCCAACCTCTGTGACACCCTCCCGGTTACTGTTTGTCTTAATTTGAACCATTGTGCTGGATCCTTAACCCTAGTTTGAGCCCTCGACTATCTACTCAATATCCGTGTTACATACAAATGAACGTACTGTTCATACCATCATGCATCACTTACCAACAATATTCGGAGAAACACGCTGTTAGGCAATTATTCCATTGTGTGAATTTAGCGTTTCCTTAGACCTAGGTGGTGCGACCTCCTCCACGCCTCTGCTGCAGACGTGGACAGCATGCTTCCGTGACGAGCACTTTAGGCAATTGTGACACGATGATTAAACATTTGTGAATCTAACCATCTCTAAACACAGAAAAGGCACGATAAAAATATAGGAGAAAAGATTCAAAAAATGGCATACTCGACTCGGTGCCCACAGTTCAGTGGTTAGGGCGCTGGCCACATGTACCAGGGTTGGTGGGTTCAAACCTGGCCCAGGCCTACTAAACAACAATATCAACAAGGACAAAGCCGGGCCTTGTTGTGGGGTGGGGTCCTGTAGTACCTGCTACTTGGAAGGCTGAGGCAAGAGATTGAGGTTGCTGTGAGCCCAAGAGTTTGAGGTTGCTGTGAGCTGTACCGAGGGTGACACAGTGAGATTCTGTCTCAAAGAAAAAAAAAAAAAATTAAAAATGGCACCCTTATTTAGGGCACTTATCATAGGGCACACTCACTCACTCCAGGTGAGTCACCAAGTGTGTGGTGAGAGAAGGCCTAGAACATTGTCATATACTATTTTAAACTTTAGAAACACTATACACTTAGGATACACTAAATTTTTTTTTTTTTTTTTTTTTTGAGACAGAGCCTCAAGCTGTTGCCCTGGGTAGAGTGCCGTGGCATCACAGCTCACAGCAACCTCCAACTCTTGGGCTTAAGCAGTTCTCTTGCCTCAGCCTCCCAAGTAGCTGGGACTACAGGCACCTGCCCCAACACCAGGTTATTATTTTTTGGTTGTAGTTGTCATTGTTGTTTGGAAGGCCAGGGCTGGATTTGAACACGCCGGCTCTGGTGTATGTGGCTGGCTCCTTAGCCGCTTGAGCTATAGGCGCCAAGCCACTAAATTTGTTTTTTAAAAAGTAATTGTGTAGGCTGGGTGTGTTGGTTCATGCCTGTAATCCTAGCACTCTGGGAATTTGAGGTGGGTGGATTGCTTGAGCTCAGGAGTTCAAGACCAGTCTAAGCAAGAGCGAGACCCCATCTCTAAGAATAGCCAGGCGTTGGGGCTCAGACCTGTAGTCCAGCGACTTGGGAGGCTGAAACAAGAGAATCACGTAAGTCCAACAGTTAGAGGTTGCTGTGAGCTGTGACACCACGGCACTTTACCAAGTGCAACAAAGTAAGACACTGTCTCAATTAAAAAAAAAGTAATTGCGTGCCAACCTTGTGACATCGATAGGTGATAGGAATTTTTTAGCTCCATTATACTCTTACGGGACCACCATTGTAAATACAGGCTGAAGTATTTATGTTAATGTTCCGTTGCATTTTTTTTGTTTTTTATTTCAAATTAATATGAGGGTACAAACTTAGAGATTATATTGCTTTCTAGTCTAAAGTAAAGTTGAAGTTGTAGTTGAGACTTTCACCCAGGGGGTATGCTGAACACTCTCACATTGTACACATGGGGTGAGATCCCGCCACTTGCCCTCCCTCTTCCCATGTTAATATTAATGTGCAACATTATATTGTATATGTGACATTAATATACTATTACTATTACAGTATGTTAGAAGTCTAGTTTTTGCATCTATAAAATAAATATGACATCAGCCAGCTTGCCAGGATATCATGTTTATTGAAAACTTTCTTTTCCTTCCTATTGAATGTTCTAGGGGAGCTACCTGAAACCTGGGTCCTCCTTGAGTTGCTGTTTTATGAAAAACCTTGTTCTAAAGAGTAAGGCAGATGGGCGCGGGATTGGGAATTGATGAACCTGGGGGAAATTTGGAGCAGCCATGGAAGGGAATGCTGAAGATTGGGTATGTTTTTTCATCTTCAGCTCTTGTCTCTGTTTTTCAGGACTGTCTGAGCCTTTGTGCATCCTAGTGTAATACGTGTCCTTTCCAGGAGCATTCACCTTTTAAAATGGAACGGAAAATGAATGTGAAGAGTGCTGGATGGCAGGGAGGGGCTGGGGCAGGGGGTGGCCCCAGTCGGGCTGGGCAGGTGGTTTGTCCCTCTGCACTTTGCAGCCGTGGGGCACATGCAGCCCCCCTGGATTCGTGTGGTCTGTCTTAGCCCAGACCTGTCCAGATTGGTGGAGATCTCATTATGTAATTAAAGCAGGTTGTAGTCAACGTGTAGTGCAATTCTAACTTTGTGAAAAGAAAAATGCACGTATGCAAGTATGATTAAAAACCCTGCAAGGAGTACACCAAAATGTGGGTGGTGGAGTTGGTGGGAAAGGTCTGTTTTTATCTTTATGCTTGCCACATGGACAGTTTTCCCCAGCACCCATGAAATCCCCAGTCTGAATTTCTCATACCGCTCAGAAGCACTGAGCTCTGCCGGGTCCCTTCTGAAGCTTCCTCTGCTCCTACTGTGCTGGGCATTTGTCCCTTCTGGTTCTGAGCCAGCAGCCTCTTCCTTGTGTCCTTGTGAACTTTATGCCTCCCCCCTGCCCTGCCATGCAAATGGACTCTGAGGTCAGGTCCTCAGCCCAAGAGACCTTTGTCCTCTTTCTCTCTGAGCACACTTTTCCTTTCTACCAGGGCATTCCTCCCTCCCCTCCTCTGTCCTCAGAGTGCCACCCTGAATCCGCACTACCTGCTGCAACTTCACCTGGCCATCCCACCCTAGAGACCAGAAGTGTCCGACCTGCGGTCCACGGGCCGACCCCGGCTGGCTATACATGAGGCCCAGCACAAAATCATAAACTTACTTAAAGCATTATGAGATTATTGTTGAGGTTTTACGGGGAACTTAATTGCACATAAACTTCGTAGACGACAATGTCACGTGGCAATGTCACTTAAACACATGTATGCTCTCACTGTGCACAAGTGGCTTCGTTTTACGTGGTGCGTGGCTTCTGGAGTGTTATCTTACAAGTGCAGACAGTCGAATTGACACCGTTAGACGTTACAGGTGCTCACGGTGACTTGGTCACGCAGTGATTATTAATGATATTTCAACCTGCCATTGCAACCGTAGGCATTGAATGTTATTTAGAAGTCAGGGAAGCATTCTTAGGTGGTTATTAAGGTACTTCCGCAGCATGGCAGCTTCTCACACATCGCCCACCGCACTCCACCCTGCACCTCACTGGCAACCACGACGCGAAAGAGCCTAAACTTTACTTTCTATTTATTCATCAGTTAGTTTTCATTAAAATAGTAAACATAGTCCCTTATCTGTTATTATTTTTAAGCCCCACCATGGCTTCTACAACATCTCAAGAGAAAACGGAACCCCCCCTAAAAGAAAAATTATAGATAAGGGAAGATTGTTCAGTGAAAAGTGGACAGATGACTTTTTTTCCTTCAGGCAAATAGGAAGGCACTCTGCTTAATTCACAGGGAATTTGTGCAAATTTTCAAAGACTATAATTTGGAAGGACATTATATGCAAAAACATGCTGCCAAATTCCATATGTATAAAGGATTGTGTTATAAGGACAAAATAGCAGAACTGAAAAAAAGTCTGTCTTCTCAACAAAAAATTTTTTAAGCAGTTACATCTCAGCTGTATCCCATTATAAAAGCTAGTTGTGTGGTAATATTTTTCGTAGCAAAAAATAAAAACCATGTACCAGTGGCGAGTTTCTTAAGCAATATATGGAAAGCATAACAGATATGATTTGCCCTGAAAAAAGGAGGCTATTTCTAAAATCAGTTTGTCTCACCAGACTATAGCCAGGCAAACCGAAGAAACTGGAAAATCCATCCAAAAAAAGTTTTCAGAGTAAAGCTGCTAATTTAAAATATCATGCTTTGTCAAAGGATGACAGCACTGATGCTCCAAAGATGGCTCAACTTGCGCCATTTTTCATAGAGATATTGCTGGGAAATTTAATGTCACTGAAGAAATGGCTTCTTTAGTGCCATTAAAAGACACAGCTAGGGTGGCACCTGTTGCTCAGGAGTAAGGCGCTGGCTCCATATGCTGGAGGTGGTGGGTTCAATCCCAGCCCTGGCCAAAAAAAAAAAGGGGGGTGGTGTAAAAGACACAGCTAAATCAAGAGATTTATATGAAGCAGTAAAAAAATGTGTTAAATTTCCTTTGTCCGTTGCTAACATATCTGGTGAAGTTACTGGTGGTGCCCTGCTCAGGGTAGGTACAAAAGAGGAACTGATAAAATTAATAGAAGATGATGTGATTGCTGCCTGAAACGCAGGTTTGCTGAAGTGTCATTGTGTAGTACATCAGGAAAATATATGTGCAAAAACTTTAAAAATAAAACTAACACCGTGCACATTGTCATCAAGACTGAGTTTCATAAGGGCCAATCATGGCCAGTTCCAAGAATTCCTTAAAAGTATTGAGGCTGGGCTCGGCGCCTGTGGCTCAACGGGCTAAAGCGCCAGCCACGTACACCTGAGCTGGTGGGTTCGAATCCAGCCCCGGCTCGCCAAACAACAATGACAGCTGCAACCAAAAAATGGCCGGGCGTTGTGGCGGGCGCCTGCAGTCCCAGCTACTTGGGAGGCGGAGGCAAGAGACTTGCTTGAGCCCAGGAATTGGAGGTTGCTGTGAGCTGTGATGCCACGGCACTCTCTCCAGGGTGACAGCTTGAGGCTCTGTCTCAAAAAAAAAAAAAAGTATTGAGGCTGAC